>PVKS010014520.1:0-47952 GCA_004027875.1 Aplodontia rufa | reverse complement strand
AAAGAAAGAAAGAAAGAAAGAAAGAAAGAAAGAAAGAAAGAAAGAAAGAAAGGTAAATCCTGGGTTGGAGTGTTGGCTCAGTGGTTATGGCGCTTGCCTGGCATATGTGAGGACACAGGTTCAAACCTCAGCACCACGTACACAGCAAAGTGTCAGAGCAACAAAAGCCACATGAAAAACTAAATAGAATTGATTCTCTCTTTGTCTCTCATTGTCCCTCTCTCTCTAAAAAAAAAAAAAAAAAAAAAAAAAGACATGCAAATCCTAAACACCTATGGAAAAGCAGATCTTCATGAAGTCCAAACTTAAAGTTCATGATATAAGTCCAAGTGCATGGTTTTTTTGCAGGGCAGAGTTAGTGGGTTAGGATAATAGCCTTGACTCTGAAAAACTACCAATTTGGGAGGTGCAACTTTTAAATTGACGCTAATATTCTTGATTGTCAAGAGCCAAAGAACATGAGTTTCTCACATCTTGTGACTAGCAAAGATATGAACCATGCTTTGCCCCTCATCTTTCCATGGCTGGCTCCTACTCACCATTCAGTCTTACATGTCTCAGTTCAAAGACCAAGTCGTTAACCATCATCTCTGAACATTCTATCTTAAGTTGCCCACATCCTCAAATCGCTGTATTTGTTACCTTTCCTGATTATCACTATCTGAAATCACTTTTTCTCTATATTTGACTGTCTCTTTTATTATCATGTACAACAGGATCACTGATCACTGTTGGACTTATTTATCATACTATCCCCAGCACCTAAAAGACCCTGATACATAAGAAAATAATGCATAAATATTTGTTGAGTTTAATAATAATGAAAAATCTCAGTTCAGTTATAAAACAGAGGGGAATTGCTCTTACTCTTTTGAATCTTCAAAACATTTTTGTAGAGTTCCATCATTTTCCAGTCTGTCTGCCAAATGTTTCAACTCCTCAGAAAGAGAAGATGCTAGAGAGAGTAAAAGAATGTCATAAAATAAAAAAATATAAATTTTCACAATGAGCTGACAAAGATACTTCAGGTACTCTCAGGGCTAGAAAATACCTTCTAATGTTGTTATATTCTGGCCTTCTAATGCACCCAAAAAAGTGGGGCAAATATGCAAAAAATATTTTATCTTTTTTCTTTGGAAGATATAGATAAAATGGAAGATAACTCCTCTTGTTGACATTTATAAGTGTTTTTATACTTGGCGAGTGAAAAAGCAGTTAAACAGGTATATATGTACCAATACTCTTTTTTTTTTTTTCAAGAGATATGAACTGATGGCACTGGAAGCAAAACCTTACAGAAGTCAGGCAACAGGCAAGAGTATAATGAGAAATAGTGATGGCAAATAAAAACATGCACACACAGTGGCACACACCTGTAATCCCAGAGACTCAGGAGGTTGAAGCAGAAGGATCACAAGTTCAAAGCCAGCCTTAGCAACTTAGCAAGACACTGACTCAAAATTTAAAAAAGGGGATGGGGATGTGGCTCAGTGGTTAAGCTCCCCTAAATTCAATTCCTGGTACAAAGAAACATGCGCACAAGGTAAAAACAGGTCTTTCCTAGACTTGGAAGAGCCCACTATCAAACTCAGGTGAAGAATGTGAGGGGAAATGTTATGTTAATTATCCATCAAGCCAACACTGATATGTCTCCTCCAATTATGGTACAATTCTGAGATAGACAATCTCTATTGACAAGTAAGCCTACGTGCATGTATTTTCTAGTGTTGTTTTTTTTTTGGGTTTTTTTTTTTTAAATAAAGTGGGGCTAGAGCAGTGGCTCAGCAATTTCAGAGCTTGCCTAGCATGTGCAAGGGCACAGGTTCAAACCCTAGCACCACGTACACAGCAAAGTGTCAGGGCAATGAAAATCACATGAAAAACTAAATAAAGTTGATTCTCTTTCTTCTCTCACCATTCCTCTCTCCCTTAAAAAAAAAAATAATAATAAATAAATAAATAAAAGTACCAGGTTCAAAACTCACACATTTATTCTTAGTAACTTACCTTTTGCTCTAAAACTTTCAAGACTGAAGCCTTTAGTGTCTCTTAGGAAAGGTTCAAGTTTCTGTACAGAGAACTAAATAAAGAGAAGTATTTTCAATATAACAATGAAAAATTTCCAAGCCAGTCCTATAACTTTATAAAGTTTAATATGAAACTAAACATGATTTAATTTTTTTCACCTAAGCCTTTCCATATAAACAAATAAATAAGAAATAAAACTCTTTGTTGCTCATTTTAACTCAAAAACAAAAAATGGTCATTTAATTCATTCAAATTGTTTGCTTATCTAACTCCCACAAGCACCAGTGAACCATAGCATAAAGAATACAGCTTTAAAAAAATTATACAGCACATATCATATATTGGTTTAGCATGTAATCATACCTCAAAAGTCTGTAACAACTTAGATTTTTACCTCTACCCACTCAAAATTCCCATTGCTTGCTCTCAATGAACGGGAAACCTATTAGCTGCTCAGTTATTATAGCAGCAACAATGAGCCTGGCAGAGAGTTTGGTCTGAAAAGAACTTGCTGCTAGGATTAAATCTGAGTTTTAAGCCTGGCATGGTGGTGCATGCCTGTATTCCCTGCCCCTTGGAAGGCTGAGGCAGGATCACAAGTTTAAAGCAGGCCTCAGCAACTTGGCAAGGCCCTGAGCAACTTAGTGAGATCCTGTCTCAAAATAAAAAAGTATAAAAAATCTGGCTCAATCCCTGGCACAAAAACACAAAACAAAACAAAAAAAACAAAAAAAAAAAACTGGCTTTTAAGTAAATCTGTCAGAAAGAAACATCTTTCAATCAATTCATCACATACTAATATCTCTGAAGTTGTTACAACAACAATAGAAAGAACAACAAAAATGAAAACATTTCCCAAACCTAAGAATCTCACCTGAAAACTGGAAAGCAGGAGAGCTTCAAGCCGTTTACTTTCTGCTAAGTCAACACTGATGGACCTGCTGAGCTCTGAGATAAAATATCCCATTTAAGGAACTACATACTTAGTTAGCAAAATAACAAAATAAAAATCTCCTCCCTCTTGATACGATCCAACTTAAGGCAAGAAGCAGACTTCTGATTAAAGAGAGAATTCTAGTTCTTCCAGAATCATAGAGAAATGAAGTTTACCTAAGTATGCATCCAAACTTTTAAAAAGGTTTTAAGAATCTTTTTTAGGTATTACATTAAACTCTTATTTTGTGGGTGTCCTGCTTCCAGGTACCCCTCCGCTTTGCGGAGTCTCTGCTCTTCTTCCTAAACAAATCCTACTCCTTTTACTCCTCCTTCAAAAACAACAACAACAACAACAACAAACCTCTTATTTTGTTAAACAAGGCAGAGATAAAATAACTATTTTTATAATTTATATTCACTGTTCAAATAAAGGAGATGAGGCTATTTCAGCATTTTTATATGACAAACATTGTAAGGAGCTTTAAAGATATTAAGAGTCTTTTTTACAAATTCCATGATCTATATTTTAGAAATGGAAAAACTGAAGTTAAGAGGGGAAATGAGGGTGTCCCGCTTCCAGGAACCCCTCCACCTTACGGAGACTCTGCTCTCCTTCCTTAAATAAATCCTACTCCTTCTACTCCTCAAAAAATAAAAAAAAATTAAAAAAGAGGGAAAATGATCTGTCTGAAACCAGAGACTGGAGGAGCCATGATTCAAACCCAAGTCTATCACCAAAAATCAGTGTTTTTCCCACCAGTACCATGCTGCCTCCCTATAATGACCTTCTTAATAGCTAATGCCCGATGAATACTTGCTATATAAAAGGTATTTTATCAAATCCTATATTCACCTCATTAATCTTTGAGACAAAGTATCTCATCAATTCCATCTGATGAAAGATGGAACAAAGGCTGGGTGACAGATAACTTACTCAAGGTTACATAATAAGTTATGAGACTACACTGAGTGGATGCTTTCCATTATTATGCCATTGAATCCTCAAGTGCAAAATATAGATATTGCTTATTTCAATTCTACCCATTTAAAAACAATTATATAGGACTGGAGTGGTGGCTCAGTAATTACGGCGCTTGCCTGGCATGTGTGAGAACCCGGGTTTGAAACCCAGCACCACATATACAACAAAGTGTTAGAGCGACGAAAACCTAAATAAAATTGATTCTTTCTCTCTCACAGTCCCTCTCTCTAAAACAAAACAAAAACAAAAAATTATATAGCTGGGTGTGATGGTGCACACCTGTAATCCTCATGACTCAGAAGCCTGAGGCAAGAGGATTATAAGTTCAAGGCTAGCCTCATTAATTTAGTGGGACCCTGTCTCAAAATAAAAATAAAAAGGACTGAGGATGTAGCTCAGTTGTAAAGCATCCCTGGGTTCAATTTTCAGTATCAAAACAAAACAAAACCATTATATAGCCAAGGAAGTTTGCTTTAAGAGTTATGAGAATTGTATGTCTTTTTGTCCTCCAGCTTTAGCTGGCTGTTTTTAAATTTTTCAAGGCTCCTCTCTTTATTCTTATGTCCATTTTTCAAGAAAAATAGAGTTCTTTCTGCCTGTAACCAAGGATACCTGGCAGGTGGCCAGGAATAACCAGAAAATAATCAATCTTCTTATACTGGTGATTTCCTGTTGTACAGAATTTTAAGTCTAAATGGTCTGGAATAAAATGAAGGTAGAGGTAATTTGGGGGAACTACTATTGTTTCTTGGGACATATAGGAAGTATATAGGCATTGGTAGCAATTTGCTTATGTGATAAATGGCTGTTTTTACCCAGATTTCCTCCTACACATCAGACCACTTGGATGGTAGTCTCTCTCTCTTCTTTTTTCTCTGTAGTGGGGATTGAACCCAGGGTGCTCTACTACTCAGCCATGTCTCTACACCTTTATTATTTTGAGACAGGGTTTCACTAAGTTGGTAACACTGGCCTAAAGCTCAAAACCCTCCTGCCTCAGCTGGGATTATAAGTGTGTACCACCACACCTGGCTAGGTAATATCCCAAAGTAATCACAATAGCTTAACATTTGAGGAATTACTGTGCGCAAAGTACATGTGTACTGTTATACATCAACCCAGTTAGTCCTCACACAGCCCTGTGAGATAAGTGTTATTTCACTACCAGTTTACTGGCAAGGACCTTAAGGCAAAGGTAGTTAAGTAATTTGCTGAATACCACATAATATTTTCCACTTTATATCCAGTACTTTGATGCTCAGATATAGTTACAATTGTAAATTCACACAATATTACATTTGAATATGGTATCCCTAAGAACTCCATTTTCTTTCTTTTTGGGTGTTGAGGATGGACCCCAGCACATTATGCTCACTCAGCACACACTTCACCACTGAGGACATCCCAGCCCACTCTAGTTTTATGTGTATCTTCCCTTTTCAGTTATAAACTTTAAGATCAGATATCAATCCATCCACCTTCTGTTCCACTTTAGGCAGGTGGCAAAAAGCCACTAGCTACCGGAAAGACTCTTTCATGCCTATCATCTGAGCAGGGGGTATGTGTTGAACAATTACAATCAGAATATGTTCATGGTGGCTAATATGATGTAAACATCAATAATACTGAACACTTAATAGGTGTGACATCAGAATTTGTAAACAGAACTTCCTTACACAGTAGGCAGTATTATCTCCATTTTATAGGTGAGGAACTGAGGCTCAAAAAGGTGAAGTGCTTTGCTCAAATTCGCATAGCTAAAAAAGTAGCAAAGTCATGTCTATACTGTTATACTTCTGTCATTCCTGTCCTTTCTCACTGCCTCTTATCTGAGCTGGAACCTATATTACGTACATAGCACCCCACCTGTGATGCCCTGGTGAAAGGGAGGCAGTGACTTCCGTCGGTTTATTTCTTTCATACTTGCTCGCCGCCAGGACTGCCTCCTGTCTTGATGATGGGCAGACTGTTCTTGAGGGGACAAATGAAGGGACCTCAATTGAAGTCCTTCCTGGTAGCTGACATCACAACTTCCCCCCTTTTCAGGGCTAGAGCCAAGGTGAATTTTTTCCTTTGAAATGCCTTGAGTCATCTCCAGGGAGGCAGATGATTTAGTAAACACTTCCACAGGGTTGAGACTTGATTGCAATTGATGATCATGAGTCTCAGACGTCACTGGTTTCTCTTCTAGCATTTGTTATAAAAAAGTCAAAATACAAAATCAAACCCACCACAGCTAGGAATATGAGCAAAAAGATGGAAAAAGAAAACATATGCCCCTACACAGAGGCATGTGCCTATAGTCCCAGCTACTTGGGAGCCTGAGAGAAGAGGATCAACTGAGCCCAGGAGGATGGGGCCAGCCTGAACAACATACCAAGATCCCATAACAGAAGAGGAAGAAGAAGAAAAAGGAGGAGAAGAAGAGAAGGAGGAGGAGGAAGAAGAAAGGGGAGTGCAGAAAAGAAAAGAAAAAAAGGAAGAAAATGCACTCCAATCATGAAACACTGAGGAAGCATTTCTGTAAAAGCATGGCTATGTGACTCCAAATCAATCAGGATCCAGGAAACAATTAGGTTACAGCTCAGAAGCCTGAACACAAGGCAAGAGGTCTTGAATTTCGTTAATACTCACCTTTTCCGATCTCTGATCCAGTCATGGAAGTCATCCTGGGTAGAGAACACTGAAAATGGGAAAATGAAGTGATCCATTCCTTTACATTTCAGATCTGGTCTCTCTAGGACTTTACGACCCTAGAACAGACCTGTGCTTCCCATCCTCTCTGAAATGCCTTCACCTACCTGCTCCACAGAGCATACAGAAGGGGTCACTGCTCTTATTCTCAACTTCTACAGAACTTACTGCTAGAAACACTTGTGTCTCCCTTAAACATATGCCCTATCTTCCACTACTTAAAACTTGAACTAGTTCCTAATTCCCTAATTCAGTTGATGCCATTAGGATCTACTTGGTCTTCCAAAATGGAGAAACCACGTCATCCTTTCTTACTCTTAGCTCTACAGACCAAAAGTCCTATCAGTTCTACCAAACCTAAATCTCTCCTCCATTGCCAACATTACTGGTTTAAATTTCATCATTTCTGCTCTCTTCCCATACCACCATCAGTTTCTTTCTTTCTTTCTTTTTTTTTTTTTTCCAGGGTTGAGGATTGAACTCGGAGTCTTGCGGCGTGCTAGGCAAGCGCTCTATCAGTTTCTTTACTGGTTTGCTACATTCAACTCTGCTCCAGTGAAATCCATTCTTTAAATAGCTGCAGAAAAGTTTCCAAAGTGCATTCAACAACTTTCAATCTTCTAGTCCCAGTCTAACCACTGGGGAATCTTTCTTGCAGCTCCTATTCCCTGTAGCATTTTGAATCTTTGCACATATCTGTCCTTTCTGTAAAACATTTATCCTCCCCAACATCACTTATACACGAGGCCATTTCTCTTTCGTGAGATTTGGTGGCCACACCCCTTAGTCTCCCTAGTCCGGGCTGTAAAATTTGTTTACATGTCTGTCACCCTGGCCATACTGCATGGTATTCCCGGTGTCTGGCACAGACAACTGACTTAAAAGAGGGCAGGGACATAGCTGAGACATCGCATCTCCCCTGCTACCAGCAGATATCTGTATGTGGAGGTGTTTGGTAAAGAGAAGAGAGGCTGAGTGACAACATGGGAAAGGTAACAAAACAAAGAAGGGTCCTTCGAGATCAGATCGAAATCCCCGCAGTCCCACGACTATCACACAGACGCAAGGTGGGATAACAGCACAAATTGTCCCCTAAGCGCTTATTACACGCTAGAAGCTGTCGTGAGCGCTTTATTCACATCCTGATCCCACTCAGTCCTTTCCCCGACTCTGAGTGCACACTCCGCTCTGAAGACTGGGGAACTAAGGCTCAGAGGGGCACAAGGCTGGCCCAAGCGGGCCGCAGCCAGCCCGGGGCACGGTGGCATCCAGCCCCAGCGCGCCGCCCGGAGTCTGGGCCTCCGCACTGTCCGAGCGGGTTTCCTTTCGCCGGGAGAAGGTCGCCGCATCCGGAGCAGCGACAGCGGGGGAGAAGAGAGCAAGTTAAGAGACTGAAAAGAGTAAGCAAGGACACATCCCGGGAGAGGTGTGCGACTTCCTGACCTCAGAGCGACGCCCGTCCCGCCCAGAGCCTCCGTTCCTGAAACACAGGGCCACCGGTCACTCTGTTCGAGGCCCTAAGTCACCTCTGGATCCCTCGGGCCACCGCGGTGGATCCTCTCGGGTGTAACTCCTGCGCGGGGTCCGCAGCCAAAGTCACCGTTGCCACTTCGGAAGCTCCCGCCAACCAACGGCGCTTGCGCGGCCGCTGCGCGCGCCTAACGTTCATCCCCGGCAAGGCGCACGCGTGCTCCGGCGGTACCGCCCTTGCCCGCCCCGCCCACTTATACCAACGCTTTTCCGTCCTTGGCGCCTTACGTCACCACCACCCCAGCCACACCCCACCCGGGGAGTCCCTCCCGGACACGCCAGTCTAAAAGGGGTCCTTTTTGCGCCCGACCGGGCCCAGAATCCATCTTTGATGGGGAAACAGAAGCCCCAATAGATCCTTGAGGCGCATCAGGTAGCATCAGATGCCCTGTGCGCATCCCTAGGCCAGGATCCCCTTCGCTTTATCCCCTAACACCAAAAGTAACTCTCCAGGGAGAATTGGAGCTCTGAGCCTGGTTTGCCCTAGACCATCCCGCTCCTGTTCTAAGGGCTCCTTCCGTACATGGCAAAGTTGGAGAACTCTCTTTTCCATCCCCGTCCCAGGCTACCCCTGCCCAAACTGCTTCCATCTCTTGTGCCCACCTGGTGGTGTTTCTTCCTTGTTCGGGCTGTGCTCTTCATGTTGGAAGCAAAATTCCCCGATTTTTAGCCTCTTCTAAAAAACCACCTGTCTCAGAGCCTTCTCTGTTTCTCCCTGCTGAAAACCAGATGTCCCTTCTGTGCTTCCAGAATCCCAATCTGTGCCTGCTCCGCTAAGCCTTGCTGGCCTGGTAGGCTCCAGAAAGCAAGTTACTTCCTCAGCACCCAGTGTAGTGCCATCAAAATGTCCCCTTTGATGAGCACAGTCCATTGTTGAATTGAGAGCAGTTCTCAGCAGGGTGCAGTAGTGCATGCCTGTATGCCTGTATGCCTCCTGCATGCTGAGGCAGGAGGATTGTGAGTTCAAAGCCAGCATCAGCAATTTAGCAAGACTTAAGCAACCTAGTGAGACCTCATCTCAAAATAAAATATAAAAAGGGTTGGGGGGGGGTTGCTGGAGCCCTGACTCAATGGTTGCAGGCTTGCCTGGCACGCAGGAGGATGCACGTTCAAACCCCAGAAGTGTCAGGAACGAAAGCCACGTAAAAAACTGAATAAAATTGAGTCTCTCTCACTGTCCCTCTCTCTTTCCTTTCTTTCTTTTTTTTTTCAGAGAGAGAGGTTGTGTATGTGGTGCTGGTGTTCGAACCTGCATCTTTGCACTTGCCAGGCAAGCACCATAACCACTGAGCCACCACTCCAGCCCCTGTCCCTCTTTCTTAAAAAAATAAATAAATAAAAGAGCTGCGGATATAGCTCAGTGGTAGAGTGCCCCTGGGTACAATCCCCAATACCAAAAAAAAAAAAAAAAAAAGAGAAAGGGAGAGAGACGTTCACAAAGTCTGAAAAAACAAGCGAGGAAAGACAACAGGAGCCTGACTGGCCATCCTTCCACAGAAGTTGTGGCGCTTGGATAAGTCTTCTGATGAAAGGCAGACATTCGCCTTCCTGAAATTTCCACCCTGCTTCCAAGCCTGCTGGCTCCAACAGCCATGCGAAAACACAGATGTACCGTTGGTTCCCTGAATATTACTTTGTGAGTGAAAAGCTACCAATTCTTACATCGCCTGTTCACATCTTCATTAGTCATGTGCCAAGGACAGAATTCAGTGTAACCAGCCAGGACTGACCATCCTGGGAGATACTGAGAAGATTGCCTCATGGAATCCAGACCCAATGCATCTTCTGTGTCCTTTCCCTGCTCCAAATTCTCCCATGGCTCCCTCCTGTGCACAGAATGTGTAAAAATTACTTCTCTATAAAGGCACTGTGTGCTCTGACTCAGCTTCTTTCATCATTCCATTGGCATCAAACTTCTTTAATTTCTACTCTGTTCTCTTTTGCAGGATGGGGGATTAAACCTGGGCTTCACACATGCTAGGCAAAGCACTCTACCACTGAGCTACATCCAAGCCCTTTTAAAATTTTATCTTGAGACAGGGTCTTGCTAAATTCCCTAGGCTGGGGGCTGGAACAGTGGCTCAGTGGTTGGAGCACTTGCCTGGCATACACAAGGACCTGGGTTCAAACCCCAGCGCCACATACACAACTAAGTGTCAAGAGAAACGAAGGCCAGATGGAAAAACAAATAAAACTGAGTAATTCTCCATTTTCTCTCTTTAAAAAAAAAAAAAAAGATTCCAAGCAATAAAAAAAAATAAAAATTGCCTAGGCTGGCCTCTAAATTGTGAGTCTCTTGCTGTTTATGTTGGGCTTTCACATGTGCAGCTCCTCCCCCTGTACCATCTCCCCTCAGTCTCCTGCTTGGAGTCTGCTACCACCCCTTTTATCTGGTCACAATCCAACCCTAGGTGTCAGTTCAGATTTCCCTTCCTCTGTGAAGCCTTTCCCCTTCCACTGGGCTTGCCCCTGCCATTGACATTGGATATCCTTTTTCTAGGCCCATTTATTGTATCCTCAGTGCTTGGTACAGGCCTGTCTGTTATTTGCCCCATAAAAGAGAAAATTTCTCAAAATATTATGCGGTGCTCAGCTTCCAAGACAGCCCCAGCGATTTGTTTCCTGGTGTTTTTGCCTCTGTATAGTCCTCTCCCACACTGTGGAGGTCTGGTTTGTGTAACCAATAAGATATTGTAGAAGCTGGGCACAGTGGCACACACCTATAGTTCCAATACTCAGGAGGCTGAGGCAGGAGAATTGCAAGTTCAAGGCCAGCCTGGGCAATTTAGCAAGACTCTGTCTCAAGATAAACTAAAAAAAGATTGGGGATGTAGCTCAGTGGTAGAGCACTTGCCTAGCATGCGCAAGGCCCAGGGTTCTTTCCCCAGTAAAACACACACACATACCCCAAAAATATTGTAGAAATAATAGTGTGCTTTGAAAGCTTAGATATAAAAGACATTGTGAATTTTGGTGCCTTTTCTTTTTTAGAGAGGGACAGTGAGAGAGAAAGACAGAATCAATTTTATTTAGTTTTTCACGTGGGCTTCATTGCTCAGACTCTTCACTGTGTCGTGGTTCTGGGGTTTGAACCCGCACACTCACGCATGTCAGTTAAGTGCAGCAAGCTCGGCAACCACTGAGCCACCGCTCCAGCCCTGCCCTGCTTTCATATAGGCCACTTGCTCTGGGGGATGCTAAAGCAATGTTGTAAATACACGCAAGCAGCTCTCAAGGGAAGGGTCACCTGTAAAGAGTTGACGCCTTGTTTTTTTTTTTGTTTGTTTGTTTTTGGTAGTTGGGATTTAACACAGGGGTGCTTTCCCACTGAGCCACATCCCCAGCCCGTTTTAGTCTTTATTTTGAGACAAGGTCTCACTAAGTGTTTAGGGTCTTGCTAAGTTGCTGAAGCTGGCCTTAAACTTGCAATCTTCCTGCCTCCGCCTCCTCAGTTACTGGGATTACAGGTGTGCACCACCGTGCCCAGCTGAGTTGAGGCCTCTTGCCCTTAGCCAGCACTGACTCAGCAGGTATGCGAATTACTCACCTTTCAAATAGATCTTCCAGCCCTACTCAGGCATTCAGATAACTGCACCCAGGCTAGGAGTGCAGCTCAGTGGTACAGCATTTGTTTAGAATGTGTGAAGCCCTGGGTTCCATCCCCAGCATCAAAATAAACAAAGAGATAAGCAAAGTGCAAATAATTGCAGCCTAATTGACACCAGACTGCAACCTCCAGAGACCCTGAAGCAGAGCTACCCAGCTCCCTGACTCCTGACCCCAGCATCTATGAGAGATAAGAGATGTTTGGAGATGATTACATTGCCATGTCTGAAGTGTCCTTTCCTTTCTTTCTTTTTTTTAAACCATAACAGATTGTTTTAAGTCTTTTGAAGAAAAGCCTAATCCTATTTTTCTTCTTGAGTGCTCTGCATTTTTTACTGGTCATTACACACCTCCTGGGAGACACTGAACCACCAGCTGTCAGCAGCTAGGACTTCTGGTGGTCCCTCCCAAGTGACTCCAGCAGCCAGCTGGTGGAGGCATTCCCCTCTTCCCAGGCAACTGCAGGTGTGGGGGGAGTCAAGTTCCCAATGCTGCCCCACCCCACCCCCCTGCTAGAGAAACCGGAGAGGAGGCCAAGTCCATAACAACCGTTTATATGACATACTTTATTTCCAATCTACAACCATTAAAAATGCTTTGTAAGTTTACACTGTACAATTATTCTCTTGTCTGAAATAAGACATAGGGGCAGGGAGAGCTGGTGGATTGGACTGCAGTGGTCCTAGCACCCAATCCATCCTGGGAAGGAGCCTTCTGAAGACAAAAGAAAGGACAGTGGAAGGGAGAGGCGGACAGTTGGCCCAAGGATGCCCTTGGTCCCTTCCCTCCGGAGGGTGCCCCAGGGCCCACAGCTACAGGACCCTCACTGGGCTGAGCAGGAAGGGGACTTCACAGTATTGGCAGGGGCTGGGGAAGGGGACAAGGATGACGGAAGAACAGCTTCAGCTTCTGGCTCTCTTCCCCAGGTGTTAGGGGTTTGGAACTGGGTTGTTTTTTGTTTGTTTTTGGTACTGTCTATAAGGTCTCCCTGGGGTAGGGCAGAAGAGCAGGAGCTGGGGACTTAGGATTCTCTTCTGTGGAGTTAGTTTTCTTTGCATTTGGAGAGAGACTATCTGGCCCGTGGTGAGGTTCCCAAGGGATAAACTAACAGGATCCTTTGCCTTCTACCTCCCCAGGACTCCCGCCCTTGCCTGCTGCACTACCCAGACTGTTTTGTAAAACCAGGCAACTGGGAGAGACAAGCACGGCTGGAACTGAGCCAGGGACAGGGAAAGGAAAATTGCATGCCTTCTCCAGCCCTCACCTCCCAGAGGGGGGGGACACCAGGGGTTGTTTTTGTTGTTGCTGCTGCTGGTGGGGTGGGAGGCTGTTCTTGGCTGGGGTCAGCTCTGGTCCCTTCTAGGCTGCACTAATTACTAGCCTGGGGCAGCAGCTGGCAAGTATGGGAAAGACCTGGAAGGCTCTTTCAAACCCCAACTTGCTACTCCCTGCTTGGAAAGTTCTAATCTGGTGTGCCCTGGGTAGGGTCCATAATTTGATGCTCCTGCTGGTGGGACACAATTTGAGAACTAGTGGTATGGAATGGCTCCCAGCAGGTCCATCCATGGTAGGCAAGGCCCAGCTTTAGCGGCACCAAAGGATCTGGAAAGCTCCTGGGAATGGTCTTGTAGTGAGCCCCCCTGTGCAGAGAAGTAAACTAAGGCACAGAGATCAGTGGCAGAGCTGAGACAGGAGCCAGGATTCCAGGGCCCAGTGGAGAAAGGATGGGGCTGCAGGAGCCCAAAACATGGAGGGTGGTTTGGGGCCCACAGGGTTATCCTGGGGCTCATCAGAGGACCATAAAACTGGGAGGGTCGGAGAAGTTAAGAAATCAGCCCAGACTTTGGCTAGGTTTCCAGACTGCCAGCTGAGGTCCCTCTTCATGGGAGTGGGTTAGGTGGCTTGAGAATGGAGTGTTAAGAAGGCAGCCAGGTCCTGACTGGCTCAGCCCTTCCAGGAGGTTTAGAGGAAACCAAAGCTCCTTTGCTATGGATCTGGAGTCTAGAGAGCTGGTGAAGGGCAGAAGTGTGGGGAGCAGGGTAGATGGGATGGATTAGGGGAAGAAGGCCTCAGGAGGGGGAGGAAGGAATGGGCAGGGCAGAGGCTAGAGGAGCCCTGAGGAGGAACTCAGGCCCAGCATTATGTCCTGTCACTTTTGGATCTTGGGTCTGTGGAGTCTGCAAACTACAAGCTCTGCTGGGAGCATAGGCTACAGGTTCTGCCAGGGCAAGTTATGCTAGGGGTGGGAAGGCCCAGGGGTAGATCAGAAGGGTTGAACAGACAGATATGAGTGGAAGAACAGGGAGAGGGAAAGAACCCGAGAATCTGTTCTACAACCAGGGCCATCCAGGACCGACTAGGACAGAGGGGCCTGAAGGGGTTCCAAGTCCACGTCCACCACATATTCCCAGTGGAAGGTGTTGAGAGCTGTGGACAGAGATGGGTCCATGGTGGGACTGGGGAATATCTTTCTAGACTTAGGGGTTGCTGAGATAGGGTGAACCCAACAAGAAGGGTTGGCACTGCCTGATACATCAGGGCAAGGGGCCTCCTCTGGTGTGAACAAACAAAATAAATAAACATGGAACCCAGGACACCACCAGCTCTGAGAGCAAACACTGGATTGGGAAGATGACAGACAAGGGCACCTCCATGCAAGGATGGGAATGTGAGTTTGAGGGGCAGGGAGGGGGTTTGTGGAGGTTTTAGGAAATGTGTAGGAGGAATGGTGCTGGTGCTGGGAAGGACGTCCAGGATGTCCTGGTGGGGCTCAGAGGAGGAAAACCCGGCCATGGGCTGAGCTACTCTATCTGCTGGCCGGAATCAGCTTAGAAGCAGCACAGGCAGGAGAAGGGGGGAGATTTGGAAGAAGAGAAAAGAAGGGAAGAGTGAGAAGTGGAAGCAAGCAGACCAAGCCCAGAGGAAGAAAGGGGCTCAGCCAAGATCACAGAAAGGCAGCATGGGGTCATTGACCAGCCGGGGTGCACAGTCTGTTTGCAGTCAGTCCCTGGGAACTGGTCTTGGCTCCGTCTCTGGTTTGCTATGAGACCTGGAGTGAGCTGCTCCCTTCTCTGGGCCTGCTTCCTCACCTAAAAATCAAAGGGGCTAGAGACACAGGACAAACACGTAGGATTCCACCTAGGTGAGGTACGTAGTGTAGGCCAATCCAAGGAGGAAGAAAATAGACTAGAGGTGCTGGGGGAGCGGAGCAGGTGGGAAGATGGGGAATTAATGTTTAGGGGGCACAGAGTTTCAGCTTCAGATGATGAAAAAGTTCTGAGATGCCTGGTAGCACGGATGTACTAAAAACTCACTTAAAATGGTTAAAGTGGTAAATGATATGTATATTTTGCCACAATTTAAAAAAATAAGTGGGGGGTTGGATACAGACTACTGTGTAGTCTTCTCTCTTATTAAGACCAATGAGCAGGTGAGGTGGGTGTCATCCCCAGGGCCGGGCACCTAGGGGCTGGCCTGGGGACAATGAGTGTGGTCACAACATTTACATTTAGATAGAACCTTGCACTTTTCCAAGTAGACTTGCAGGCACAGTGTTGTATTTGGTCCTCACCACAGCCACAAGAGGTAGGACACAATCCCTGCTTTATAGCTGGGGAAACTGAGGCATAGGCTAGCCACACAATTGGGCCATAGTCATTCAAGTTGGTGGCAGTTGATTATTTTTTAAAAAGTTACCTGGAAAATATGCTTGCATCTTAGCTTGACTTGTAAAAACACCAAGTTTCTCTATGGCCTTTGAAGAAAGGCTACACATACTATAAATTAGTAGCAGAAGAGTGTATCGCCTGAGGCAGAAACATGCTTGCTTACCATGATTGGATGATCAAAGTTATAAAATCCTGATGTGTTTCTCATTTTACTAAGGCTGGCAGGAAACTCAAGAGTGAAATTTAATTGCGTGGTTATAGGAATTAAGTCAGGTGGTTTTTTAGAATAAATCATCTTGCCTTTTGATTTTCTATTTTTGTTGTCTTATTAAATATGTATGACTAACATTATTAATTGCTTTTGATGTTTTTTGTTTAAATCCTCAGGGTAATTAAGCTAGAGCAGAGCTTGGTTAAATGCCAGGTTCCTTTCAGCCCAGGGCTCAGTGCTCTTTTTAAGAATAGAGTATTGTAGGCTGGACACAGTACTGCTCGCCTGTAATCCCAGCAACTCAGGAGGCTGAGGCAGGAGGATCACAAGTTCAAGACCAGCCTTAGCAACTTAGCAAGACACTGCCTCAAAATTAAAATAAAATAAAGTAAAATACGATAAAAAGGGTGGGGGATATAGCTAGGTGGTGGAGGGCCCCTGGGCTCAATCCCCAATACTGCCCCCCCCAAAAAACAGCATTGTGATTACCGATGAAAAGAACTATTAACAGAAATGCTGGGGCCAGGGGTGCTTAGGATCCCCCAGGGAGCTACCAGCGTGCAGATTCAGGGTGTAAGAGGATCAAGTTCCGAGCCCTCGGCTTTGTCACCTAAAGGCCAGCATCCCTGTGGAGATCAAGTTCATGGACAGCAAGACCTCTTGGAGGTCAGCCTTTGGTGGGGAAACCCTGGGAGAAAGGGCTGGCAGGATAGGAACTGAATTATGATGCCCTGTGTGTCTAGGCCTTAGGACCTATGCACCTAAGTGGTTTGATTTTCATTTCATATACAGTCACCATTGCTCCCAGGAGGGTCTAATTTGGCTCTGGGAAGAGGCCAGCCAGAGGAAATGTGAAGTCACCCAGTTTGGGGTTAATCATGGAACTGGTGCCCCACTTTCCCCTACCATTAGAAGTCTGTAGGGATTAGGACCCCGGATTCCTTGGGACTTTGGTTGAAGAGAGAGGAGATGGGGCAAAGGAGGAAGAAAGCTAAGGGAGAGGCAAGAGAGGGAGGAGAAGGAAGAGGAGGAAGAGGAAGGGGCTAGGATAGAGGGGAAGTGGAAGAGGAAGAATGGGAAGAAGGGCAGCATTCCTTCCTGGGACCCCAATCCTCCAGGGGAGCCCCCACTTGTGGTGGGTCAGGCAGTTTTCTGCTTTGGGAATGTTACCAAGACATAAAAAAGGCATTTGAAGAAACAAACTTAGAAAGTACATTCCAAAAGAGTAGAGAGCTTTTTACAAACCAACCCTCCCACCCCCAAAAAGAAAACACACCAGTTACCAAATAAAATAATAAAAATGAAACCAAACCCGTATTTACACGTAACATTTTCAACCCCATCAAGCCCTGTGTCCAGAGGCTTCTGTAGGAACAGTGACAAGTGACCTTGCACGGTGGCATGCAAGGAGTAGAAACTGGGACTTCACCAAAAAACCAAGACCTGGAGCCTCCAACAACCACTGAGGCCGGGGGGGCCAGAGGCCCAGACAATGATGTCACGACAGTCTCAGATGAGGACGATGGTAAGGCTGAGTGGCTCGTGGGCCCTGGGGTTCAGGTATCACAGGATTTCTCCCCAAGGCTGGGAGCGAAGCCTCCCTGGCCCTCTTCAGCTCTGGGAAGTGGCAGAAGGCCTCTGGTGGCTTGTGGCCTGGTGTGAATCCTCCCGCTGCTGACAGCTTTAGAGGGATCTCTTGACCTCTTAGGTGGGAGTGCCAGCATCCTAGAGGGGAGCAAGCCCACGGCCCCACTGGCCTGCCAGCTGTGCCCACACTTGTCACTAGGGCACGAGGAAGCAGCTGGTAGGACTGCTGTGACCCTGAAGGGCTGCCAATAGGGAATGGGGATGAAGGACTTCAGGTAAGTGGTCCAGATGACCTGGTGGGTGGGAGTCCGGAGGCAACTGCTGAGTTCAGGGGGTAGTGGGCAAGGTGCAATGCTGTTGGCTTTTGGACCTTCTGATAAGGAACTGTGGAGACAAGCCATTCCATCCTATGACGTAACTCTGAGTCCCCAGCCAGTGACAGTGGGGCTACACGTCTGTGTGAGTAGCGGGTGGGATGTGTACAACCAAAATGGGTTCATTGGCACCAGGGGAGGGGGCGCGGGAGGCCTTCCTCATGGAACTGCAGTGAGCCACGTCCAGTCTGTCTGGTGGTGCACGCAGCTGCTGGGGGCATGGGCAGTGGAGCCGGGGCTGGGGAAGAGCCGTGAGAGGCCATAAGGCTAAGGAGACAGGCTGGTGAAAAGGCTGGCGGGGGGTTGAGAACCGAGGCAGGCTGGTAGACACTCTCAGATCCATGTGCAAAGCTGCAATAAACATTCTCGAAGTCCGTCCTGTTTTCCTGCGAGTTCTCACGTGGGGAACTTGGAGGGATCTTGGTGCTCTTGACAGAGCTGTAGTGATCCACGTTTGACACATTACAAAAAGTGTCAGAAAAAGGAGGAAAATGTGAGGGGCAATGGAGAATGTTGGTGGAGAGGGAACAGTCTAGCCCACGACTCTGTCCAGAGCACTGACAGACGGACCTCTGGGGGCTGGGCAAGTACCAGGTGCTGGACAGCAGTGTTCTGGGGCGATGGTCGGTGGTGTTGGGGCGCCAGGTCTGCAGCTGCAGGGCGCCAGGTCTGGGCAGGGGCCGGAGCTTAGCTGCTGAGCCACCTGGGCCACATTGGGGACCCCGTGCCTGTCCATGGCATTAGAAGCCCCACATTGTCCCAGTGGCAAGAACTCATGTCTCAACCTCTAATAAATTACCTTAAGGACTTTGGGGTAAATTAAATTATTAAAATAAAGTAAACCACCTTAAATATTTATAGCATGAAAAATTCAAATAAACAATCTAGGCAAGAAATGTGTTTCAGGCCCCAGTCTACAGTGATGTCCTGGGACGTTGGCCTCTTAGAATTCTCCTTGGCCTGATGTGACCAACTGGGAGTCTCTTACTGGAAGTATCTTTGCCCTCTACCAGCTTCAGGATGTAAACACAGAGGAGATGTCGTCTCCTCCAGGGTGCTGGGGAAAGAGGCCCAGAGGTCAAGGCCTGGGCAGGTAGGCATTTATTTATGCTCCAGCTCTTGAGACTGACTACCTATTTCTGTCTTCACAGAACTTCCTGGAAAGCTCCCCCTCACCCACATCATCTTCACAAGGGAGGAAATTCCAATGGCTCCCTGATCTGAACCTTACATATTCCCACCCCGTCTCCCAGTTCTTACTGCTCCAGGTACCGGCGGGGAGATCCAAGACTCCAGGATTCCAAGCCAATTCTTGGCCCTGGTTACTGCCCTATCATACCCGCTAGAGTCCCAGCAATCCAGAGAAGGGCTGGGAGGAGGGGATGGTGCCTAGCCCAACTCTGCCAGGAGCCCAAGTTGGGCCCCAGAGCAAAGCCCATTTTCTCAGCGGTGTCTCCTCCCCAGTGAAGGGGAATGTGGTCAGCAGGGAACATCTCTGTGAGTCCCTTTCCATGAGGCTCGGCCAGAAGTGCATCTCTTCCTGGGCTCTTGCAAGAAGTGGGTAAAGGTGGAACCAGGCAAGGGTCTCTTAGGACCCAGGGATCGGTCCCAGTGGCACTCTCTGTGAATGCTTCCAAGGCCAGTTCTGGTCTTTCTCCCACTCACTGCCTTCCCTTGGGAGTCAGAGATCACCACCCAGCGGTCAGCAGGAGACCCTGCTTTACCTTGATTTGAAAGCTCTCCTCCGGCAGTGGCACAGCTGCTATCCCTCCAGGGCATGGCGATGCTGAAAGGCATGGCCCCTTGCCTCCTGTCCACCTCCCAGGAACTGGGCTGGTTGAGGCAGGGAGTGGGGCTGCTCTGTCACTCACTGGCAGGGGCCACCCTTTCCTCCCCGCCCCAGCCAGACTCAGAAGGATGCAGCCTGCACTTGGAAGGTGAGTGGCGGATGGCAGAGCGGGATGGCCTGGCAAAGCAGGAGGCAAGAGACTGGGCACTGCAGTCACAAACAGCATCCTAAGAGGAGAGAGACAAGAGGTCAGGAGTCAGGAAGTACTGACTGCGACCACCTGGTGGTCAGCCAAGCAGGGAACTGGACACAGCCATGCCTCAGACCAGCTCCCAGGGGCCGAATGCCCTCTCTGGACCAATTTTTCTGGTTTTCTCCCTTTATGGCAACAATGAATGCTCATTCTAATATGGTCTGGAAGACATAGAGAAGAAAGCAGATGCTGTCAAAGGTCCTACAACATCAAAGATAACTGCTTTCTCAGCATGCCACACATGCATACTGACCTCATCCCCTACGTCCTATCTTGCAATTGCAAAACATGAACATTTTTTTTTTTGCCACTGTGCATGTCCTAAATCTCCTTGTTAATAGCTGTATACTACTCTGCTGAATGGAAATAATTTATGTATCCAATTCATTATTTTCTTTGGAGGTGCTGGGAATTGAACCCAGGGCCCTGAGCATGTTAGGCAAGCACTCTACCACTGAGCTACCTCACAGCCCTAATTCACAATTTATTGTTGCTGTTGTTGTTTGTTTTCCTTTTGGTACTAGGGATTGAACCCAGGGGTACTTCACTGCTGAGCTACATCTCCAGTCCGTTTTATTTTTTTATTTTGAAACAAGGTCTCACTAAATTGCTGAGGTTGCCCTCAAACTTGCGATTCTCCTGTCTCAGCTTCCCAAGTCGCTGGGATTACAGGTGTATGCTACCATGCTTGGCTCCAATTTCTGTTTTTTTGTTGTTGTTGTTTTGTTTTGTTTTGTTTTACACCAGAGATTGAACCCAGGGGCACTTAACCACTGAGCCAAATTCCTAGCCCCTTTTATTTTTTATTTTGAGACGGTCTCACTACGTTGCTTAGGTCCTTGCTAAATTGCTGAGGCTGGCTTTGAACTTGCGATCCTCCTGCCTCAGCCTCCCCAGCCTCTGGGATTATAGGCATGCACCACCATGCCTGCATCTCAATTTACTTTTTTTTTTTTTTTAAGAGAAAGAGACCATGAGAGATATAGTGACAGACAGAGAGAGAATGAATGTTTAGTTTTTCATGTGGTTTTTGTTGCCACATGAAAGTGCCATACACTTCGTTGTGTACGTGGTGCCGAGGTTTGAACCCGTGAACTCGCACACGCCAGGCAAGTGCATAACCAACGAGCCACCACTCTAGCCCCTCAATTTACTTTTGATATATATTTGGGTAGTTTCTCGATTCTTTACTATTATCAACACACAGGAAAGTGCTGCTGTACAGACCAGATTGCTTGGCTCAAATCCCAGCTGTCACTTATTGTGTGGGCTTGGGCACGTTACCTCTCAGAGCCTTGATTTCCCCCTAAGAGGGACTTGACACCTTTCTCAAAGCTGTAAGGGTCAAATCAGATATAATATGTAAAAACACTGGGTATAGTACCTATTAAGCTTTCAACACATGTCAACAAATTTTATTAATAACGCAAGATATTTCTTTTTAATTTACTTTTCCTGTGGTGCTGGCAATGGAAACCCAGGATCTTGTGTGTGCAAGTACTTTACTGCTGAGCCACATCCCCAGCCTATCATCTATTTCTTTATGCAAGTATCCTCTTCCACCTCTGTGAATACTTCCACAGTCTACATTCCTAAAAAGACAGTACTGGATCAACAGGTATCCTGCACATTAACAACCTAAAAAATATGTATGTCAACATTATTATTATCATGGTACTGGGGATTGAACCCAGGGGCGCTTAACCATTGAGTCACATCCCCAGCCCTTTTTATTTTTTGAGACAAAGTCTCGCTAAGTTGCTGAGGCTGGCTTTGAGCCTGCAAATCCTCCTGCCTCTGCCTCCCCAGCTGCTGGGATGACAGGCGTGTGCCATCGTGCCTGGCTCCTGTATATCAACTTTAAAATCAACATTCAAAAGCCAGTGAGCTTTGTACTGTTGTTTCTTGATGTGGTGCTGGTTTTATGGGCATGGTGGTTAAGTTTATGTGCCAATGTGATTAAGTCACAGGCTGCACAGACATTAGGTTTGAACATTATTCTGGGGGTTGTTGTGAGGGTGTTTTTGGATGAGATTAACATTTAAACTGGCAGAATGAGGAGAGCAAATCACCCTTCCTCATGTGGGTAGGCCTCATCCAATCAGGTAAAGGCTTGCACTGAACAAAAATGCTGACTTCCCCAAGTAAGAATTCTTCATGCCTGACAGCCTTTGGACAGGCACATCAGATTTTTTTTTCCTGCTTTCAGATGAACTGAAACATGGGCACTTCCTGGGTCATGAGGCTGCCAGGCTTCAGTGTGGAACTAAATCAGACTGCAGCTACATCACCAGCTCTCCTGGGTCCCCAGCTTGTGACTCATGCTACAGATCTTGGGACTTTGCAGTCTCCATGTCCATGTGGGCCCATTCCATAGGAGGGCCTCTATTTTTTTCTCTATATATATATATACATATCCTATTGGTTCATTTTTTCATCTGGTTTTTGTTTCTCTGAAACTTAGTTGTGTATGTGGTGCTGGAGTTTGAACCCGGGACCTCGCACATGCCAGGCAAATGCTCTACTACTGAGCCGCTGCTCCAACTGCTCAGTATGAATTTTTTTTTTTTTTAAGAGAGGATGCAGGTTCAAACCACAATGAAGTGTTGGAACAACAAAAACCAGATAAAAATATAAATAAAACTGATTCTCTCTCTCTAAAAAAAAAAAAAAGGACTGGGGATGTTGTTCAGTGGTTAAACACTGCTGGGTTTAATCCCTGGCACCAAAAAGATTAAAAAAAAAAAGAGAGAGAGAGAGAGAGAGAGAAAGAAATTAGAATTTGAAAGAAAAAAATGAGTAAAAATTAACTAATTTAATTAAAAGTTTAAAAAATATATAAATATTTAAGTTTGTTTTTTTTTTAAATGACACCCAGCTGGGTAAGCATACGGAGAAGAAATGTACTCCCCCACACTACTGAGACTGTAAAATTGGACTACCTCTCTATCTTTATGTTTAGCAGTGCTGGGGATTGAACCCAGGGCTTGTGCATACTCAGTAAGCACCAGCAGTGAGCTACACCCCCAGCCCAGACACTCTTTTGAAAGACAGTTTGGCAGCATTTGCAAAATACTTTAAAAATTTTTTAAATACTCTTTTATGCTATAACCCCATTTCTGCAACTGAAGCCTAAAAAAAAAATCTGAAATGTAAAAAAAAAAAATTGTACCAAGTTATTCACGATAGCACTATTGATATGAGGGCAAAACTACAAACCACCTATACATATACAATAATAGAGAAGTCGACCTTTTGGGCCAATCCCAGCTCATCCCACACACCGCTCGCGTCCCCCTTACAGCCTTCCCTGAATCCACAGCAGACCACGGGGGCCCACCTGACCTACGCTGGATCAACAGGAGGTTCTTCCTCCTAGAACTGTGCATTTGGGATGAGAGACGGTCATTGTCCCTTACTGCTTTAACTGAAAGATGTAAAACAAGAACTGGGACAGTTCATGTGGTCCTTGTGGAAATGAAACAGAAAGAAAAAGGAGGAGGAAGAGGATATTGGAGAAGCTCAAGAGAGGAGAGGGAGACAGGGAGCAGCTGCTGATTTTCAGCCTCTGCTCTTGGGTACCATGTAATACTCCATCGTCTTTCAGAGATGTTTCCTTACCCTTCTGAAACATTAACTCAGATGCACTCCTTTACTAATATTCAAACAATCCCTGACTTATCAGAATGGATATCTGGAGTGGGGCGGGCAGCAAGAATTCTCAGAGGCAATGTGGGTGCCGAGGTATGAAGTCTTGATGGCCTGGGGAAGTGGTAGGCAGGGTAACATTTTTGTTGTTGTGGTCCTGGGGATTGAACCCAGGAGCACTTTACCCCTGAGCTACATCCCTCACCCCTTCTTATTTCTAAATTGCCCAGACTGGCCTTGAACTCGCAATCTTCCTGCCTCAGACTCCTGAGTGGCTGGGATCACAGGCGTGTACCACAGCTCCCAGCTTGGGCAGGTTAATATTTAATGAGTTTTCTAGGAATGAGGGGAGAAGCCCTGATTTGTAGACTTCAACGATTTTTATGGTGTCAATTCTCCAACTGTGGCAGACAATTTCAAGGCACCAAAGCAGTATTACTGAATGCAGAATACTTAAAATTGGCTCTCACAAGTCCAGCAAGCCACACAGCATATTAGTGGGCAAGAAAGCAGTGGATGCACCCTTTCCCTCTGCTGCGCAGAAGTAAATCCCCTGCTCACTAGTCTTTTGGCATTCAAACCACATGGCTGCCAGGTTTGTGCTGTTCCAGGTCTGGGATATTCCATCCCCATTTCAGATCAGCATAAGAACTTTTTGAGTTAAAAAACCAAAAGTGCCAGGCACAGTGGTACACTTCTGTAATCCCAGCTACTTGGGAGGCTGATGCAAGAGGATCAAAAGTTTGAAGCCAGGCTTGGCAAGTTAGGGAGGTCCTGTCTCAAAATAAAAAAATAAACAAGGGGTAAAGATGCAGCCAAGGTACAGTGCCCCTGATTCAATCTCCAGTATCCAAAAATCAAAAATAAAAAAATAAAGTGCTGGGAATGTAGCTCAGTAGTAGAGTGCTTGCCTAGCATGTATAAGACCCTGGGTTCAACACCAATGTCACAAAATCAATCAATTAATCAGTAAAATAAAAATGATAAAAACTGTCCCTCCTGGAGGTGCACACCAGTAATCCCAGCAGCTGGGGAGGCTGAGGGAGGAGGATCGCAAATTTAAAGCCAGCCTCAGCAACTTGGCGAGGCCTTAAGCAACTTAGTGAGGCCCTGTCTCAAAATAAAACATAAAAAGGGCTGGGGATGTGGCTCAGTGGTTAAATGTCCCTGGGTTCAATCCTGGTATAAAAAAAAAAAAAAAAAAAAGCTAAAAATCAAAAGAGGTAAGCTCTTAGAAGCCAATCCCTCCCAAGGAAAAGGGCAAGCTGCAGCCGCCTACCTCATTGGGAAGGACGCATGTTCCGTCCGCCTCCCGAGGGCCACCATCCTTCCCCACCTGGGGAGGCACGGTGGCTCTGGCCTCCTCACTGCCCGGCTTGGCCTTCTTGTTCAGGCTCCGGGCCGCGCCCTCGGGCGGGTGGTAGCTGGCGGGGGAGAGGGGCTCGGGCTTCTTGGCGCCGTCCTCGGTGGTGGGGCTGGGCGCCCGCCCGCACACGTTGCGGAAGAACTCCTGCACCAGGCCGTACTTGGGCGGCTCGGGCTTGGCCCGGGGCTCGGCCATGCCCAGCTTCCAGACGGACTCGGTGCTCCCTGAGTGCTCCACCACGCTGAAGAGGCTGGACAGCCCGTCGTTGATGTTCCTCAGCACCGGGCTGTCGCGCGTGGTGGTGGAGCGCGCCCAGGCCGAGCCGTTCTGCTTGCCCTGGTGCAGGTTCCAGAGGCTGCGGTCCTTGGTGCTGTCCAGCTTGGACACCGAGCGCCGCTGGAGCTTGGGCGAGCCGTACTTGGGCGAGCAGCAGGGCCGTTCGATGCGGGAATGGACTTTGTCCAGGGAGGAGGAGATCTGCTTGCTGCGCACGGACACCAGCGAGGAGCTGCGGGGTGACCAGCTCTTGCTGTGGAGGCTGCTGCGCGGCGGGTCAGTCTGCAGGCCCACGCTGACCGTGCGGGTGGTCTGTGTGCCCACGCTGGCCAGGCCCACCGTCTGGCTGGATGTACTTTTGACCTTCCTCTCCAGCGAACCCGAGCGCATGGCCTGCCGCACGCAGTTGGTGATCTCCTTCATGTCATCGCTCATGTTGCCCGACATCTCGAAGTCATGCAGGGTCGCAGGGAAGGCAGGCCCGGCTGCCGAGGCGCTGCCCCCGGAGCCCCCATCCAGGCGCTGCCGGGAGAAGTTGCAAAGCCACCGGCCGTAGGAGCTCTCAGCCAGCCCGTCAGCCTCAGCTGATTCTTTGGGCTTGGCTGTGGTGAAGAGGAAGCCGGGCTCAATGAGAATTTTGCCCTCCTTGTCGTGAACCACAGGGACACCCAGGCGCCGGGCCACCGGGGGGCTGTAGTAGACTCGGATGCCGGTCTTGTCCGGAGCCGTGTAGCTGCGCTGCATCTGCCTCCCTGCAGGATCCTGGCAGGCCAGTGCACCCAGACGGTTGGAGTCCTGCGACGTGAGCCCTGCCTTTTCCTTGGAATCTTTTTCTGGATCCACCGGCTCAGTACTCACAAAGGTAAAGGCAGGGTTATTGGGCAGTTTTTTGCCCCGGGCATCTCCACCAGCAAGGTAGGGGGAACAGTCAAGCAAACTTTCGAACTCAGACATGGAGGAAACAGATTTAGTCCTGGGAAGAGCAGAGGAAGAGAAGTGGTATTAGTGGGAAATGACACGCTAAGCAGCTGTGGTCTACTTCCCTGGTGGGCGGGAACTCCTTTAACTGGCTGCTTTCCTCTTCCTGTCTTGCTTTCCGGTATTTCCTGGAATGTTTTCCCAAATAAACTATTTGCATGTAAATCCTTAATCTCAAGGTTTACCTCTGGGGGAACCCAAACTTAGATGCCATTAAATCCCAAGCACAAACAAAAACATGGACCAGTAAATACCATCAAGAACCCAGAAATAAGTCCACACGTCTTCCGTCAACTGATTCTCAACAAAGGTGCCCAAAACTTACTTTGGAGAAAGGAGGGCCTCTTTAATAAATATTGCTACAAAAACTGGATATCCACCAAGTAAAAGATTGAAACTTGACCCCTATCTCTCACCCTGTACAAAAATCAACTCAAAATGGATCAAAGACCTTAATGTAAGACCTGAAACTCTGAAACTACTAGAGGAAAACATAGGGGAAACACTTCAAGATGTTGGCAGAGGCAATGATTTCCTGGATAGGACTCTCAAAGCACAGGAAACAAAAGCAAGGATTGACGCCTAGAATTATGTTGGATGGAAAGGCTTCAGCTGAGCAATGAAAATCATCATCAGAGCAACCTACAGAACGGAGAAAATCTTCGTCAGCTACTCATCTGACAGAGGATTAATATTCAAAACATGTAAAGAACTCCCCCCAAAATTAACAACAAAATAAGAAATTCAATGAAAAAGGGGGCAAATGATCTGAATAGACCCTTCTTATAAGAAAAAATGCAAATGACAAATATATTAAAAAATGCTTGGGGCTGGAGCTGTGGCTCCGTAGTTATAGCACTTGCCTGGCATGCCCGAGGACCTGGGTTCAAACCCCAGCACCACGTACACAACTAAGTGTCAGAGAAGGAAAGATCTGATGAAAAATTAAAATAAAAAATGGATTCTTTCTCTCTCTCTCTCTCTCTCTCTTTTTAAAAGCCCAATATCATTAGCCATCAGGCAAATCAAAACTACAATGAGATTCTATCTCATTCTGTTTGGAATGACTATTATTAAATAAATTTAAAAATATGCTGGTGAGCATATAGAGAAAAAGGAACTCTTACATACTAATGGTAGGAAACTAGATTATAATAGCCAGTATGGGAAACAGTATAGAAAATACTCAAGACCGTAAAATAGAACTACCAGGGCTGGGGATGTAGCTTAGTTGTAGAGTACCCGCCTAGCAAGCACCAGACCCCCGGGTTCAGTTCCTAGCAAAACACACACACACACACACACACACACACACACACACACTCTCTCTTCTAAAAATAGAAAGACCATTCGATCCAGCTATCCCACTTTCTGGATATACAGCCAAAGGCAATGAAGTCAGACATGGAAAAGATGCCTGCATATTCATTGTTTATAGAGGTACCATCCACAACAGCTGAGACATACAGACTCAGCCTAGGTGCCCGTCAACAGAAGAATGGATAAAGAAAATATGGTATCAGTGTATACACACTGTGGAGTATTTCTCAGCCACAATGAAGAATAAAGTCCTGTCATTCGCAGGAAAATGGATGGAGCTGCAGGATATCATGTTAAGTAAAACAAGCCAGACACAGAAAAACAAGCATTGCATTTTTTGTCTCGAATGTAGAAACTAAAAGAAGGAAAAACCCAGCTGAAAGTAGAAGAGGGCTTCTAGGTATTGGGAGGGGAACCACACATGGGAAAAAGGGACAGGGGGAAAAAGGTAGAAAGGTGGGTGGCAGTGATCAATGCACAACATGCACACTAATTTCTACAATTAATGTATGTTAATAAGTATAATAATTTTTTTAAAAACCCCAGCACAGACTGGGCATATGTGCGGGGAGGACTGAAGTGGCAGACATGCATTAATACATTACACAAGTCCGACTACTCAGATAGCTCCAGGGGCAGCTGTCGAGACGCTGAGAGAGACAGACTAAAGAGAGGAGGGCAGTACCACCTTAGGTCACATAACTCGAGACAGCAGAGCTGGAATTCAAACCTGGCCCTCTGGCTCCAGCGCCCACCTCCCACCCTGGGGCCTCCTTGCTTCTGGGCTACTCTTCATAGCTCCTGTGAGGTTCTTTTCCCCTCGCTCATTGGTTTCTCAATGGTAGAGACATGGTCCTACCAGTCTAGGAGGGGTGGCCCTTGGCCACAGCATGGGGCTGGGCCCAATGGATGCTACTCAATAGCTCCAGGATGGATGTCCATGGTGACTCTCCTAACCCTAGACAGGAAAAAAAAGAATCCCGAGAGAAGACAGTTTCTTTGCCAGCTAGGATATGCTGGAGCCCCAGTTTTCCCAACAAATTCACATTAAAGGGCAGGCTGGAATCCCCATTTCCCTTGGCTTTCCAGGTACTGAGTGACTTGGGCTACTAGAAACCACATCCTGGTGCTCTCCCAACTCTGATCAGGAACAGGGGTGAGCAAAGCAAGCAGAAGAGGAGAGAGGCAGAGGGGCAGGAGAGGGGAGGGATGGGGGAGGCTGCACCTCTTTAAGCTGGTTCCCGCAAGCTCAGCTTCAGAAACGGCTTCCTTGTCAAGGATCTTCTCATTGCGCGTCTGTTGAGGAAAAGACAGGAAGGGTCAACCCTGGCTACCAGTTTCACAGAAGGTAGGAGATCACACCTGGCTTCTCATCTGAAGGGCAGCAATGATATCAGCAGCAATCTAGAACACTCATTGGTCAAGTTTCTGGAGGTTCTGCATCAAACTCCCCAACCACAGGAATATGATACATGCTGGGCCAACAGTATGGCCAACAGTGCCCATTCCCCTGGAAAGAAAGACTATTTAAAACGTATTGCAGGGCTGGAGCGGTGGCTCAGCGGTTTCGGCGCTTGCCTGTCTAGCACGAGGACCCAGGTTCAAACCCCAGCACCACACTCACAACTGAGTGTTGGAGCAGCGAAGGCCACGTGAAAAACTACATAAAGTTGTTCCTCTCTTTCTCTGTCTCTCTCACTGTCCCTCTCTCTCTTAAAAAAAAAAAAAAAAAAAAAAAAAACGTATTGCAACATAGGACAGAAGTGTCATGCAGCTACTGCTCTAGTTCTAGAGACACAGCCCCCAGCACCTACCAGGTGCTGCGAGCACCAGCCTTGGTGAGTCCCCAGGAAAAAACCTATCCCTCAGTTGCCCCAAATCAGTGTTGGTTGTTTGCAACCAATCCTCCTGAGTGACACCTCACTTTCTCCTGCTGTCATGAAATGGAGTGCTGCAAATGCCTGTACCTAGCCTTTGGTTATCCAGCGTGCTGCAATATGTGCCCTATGTGCAAACTTCATCATTGTGACCTTGCTGATCTCCAGGCCCAGGGCTGGGCTACAGCAGAAAATTTCCTTCTCATTATTAAGCAGGCAACTGCGCCCAGAGATGCAGAGTGATTTATGCAAGGCACAGAGCTCTTTAGAAGACTTGCTTTCGACAGAGGCATAGGTGAAATCAAGAGAGGCTAGGGTTTCTCCCAGGCCTGGAAGGACAACCCTGATAGAGGATGCTTCCCAAATTCCAAACCATGGGGAGGAACCTAGGGACATAGGACCCAGGGCCTGAGGAGACCAAGGTGCAAGGGGGTGACCTGTAGGATGGGGTTAACATCCTCCTGTAATGTCCGTCACAGGCAGGGAACTTTATAGCATAACCAGGAGCCAAGAGAACATGGGGGGCAGCCTCACCTCTTTCCAGCTATTGTCCTGCTTCTCCAGGTCTGAGTGCTTCAGGACCCAGGGGTCGGCAGCCTTCTGCAGCTGAGCAAGGGCAAAGAGGGTGCATCAGTGACGGGCACAACAGGTGAGCAGAGGCCCAAACTGAGCAGGGCCACGACCTAGTTTCCGCTCCACAGTGGGAAGGACCAGCCAGGAGCCAGCTTCTCAGTGGGTAGCAGCTCTGAGCCACCTACAAGGTAGCTTAGAAAATAATAATACAAGCAACTTCTTTAGGTATCCTTACAGATGTGTTACTGCTGTTAATTCACACTGCAATTCATGGAACAGCTAGATCAGCTAAGTGGCACCTTAGTGTGCCTGATGAACTAGCAGGAGCTCCCCATGGGCCGAAATACGTTTCCCCAGGTATGTTATGGAACTTATCTCCTAATTTCAAAATCGTTTTTAAAATGTCCTATTGTTAACATAATAAACAGGAATTGCTTTTCTACAGACAGGAATTTGGTTGGATGGTGCAAACAGATGCATCTGATCCGCTTTCCATATGGTACATGGACTGCTCTGGGACTCATCTCTCTGTGCCATCCTCCATGCATAGGCTTCAGGACCCTTGGAGGAGCTTTGTCCATGCAGGCGAGGACACAAGGCCCAGGAACAGGAAGTTGCCAGACATGGAAGTTCTGCCAGATTCCAGGCCTGTCCCTTACTCACTTTATGACCCTAAACAAGTCACTTTGCCTCTGTCTTCTCATCTGAAAACAGGGGTGAGTGACTGTGACCTTGCAGGGCTGCTGGAGGGTTGGAGACAACAGTAGGAGAGCAAATGCAAAAGATCTGGAACTCAAGGAGAGATGCAGACCCTCAGCAGAAATCAGAGACAGGCAAATTAAAACAGTAAGACAGCATTGCACACCATGAGACCGACAGATGTTTCAAAGACTGGGATCACAAAGACAGAGCAAAACAGGCCCTTCTCGCGGCACTCCTGGTGGAGAGCATCTGGGCAAAGTCGTTCTGGAGGGCTGGCTGGGCAGTTTCCATCAGCTATAAATGCATATGCCCTTGAACGTAGCAATTTCACTATGAGTGATCTATCCTACTGAAATATTCACAATGTGGGGAATGTTCACCAGGGCAAGACTTTAAGTAGTGAAAAACTGGAAACAATCTAGATTTTTGTCAATATGGAATAACAAAGTATGCTATCCCCATACTAGGAATGTCAATTAGCAGCTAGACCAGATGAGGCCTCCTCTATGCCGCTGTGAACAGCTCTCCAAGAAAGAGGCAAAATAACTTGGGCATTATGATTTAATTATCATAAAAGGAAACAAATAAAACTCTGAACATAAATTTTTTCAATAGTAAGAAAGGGTGGGAACATGCTTTCTGATTTTCCTTTTCTTGTGTGGTTCCGGGATGGAACCCAGATTCCAGGCCTTGTGCATGCTAAGCAAGCACTCTGCCACTGAGCTACACCCCCAACACCGCGCCCCACTCTTTTTCTAAATTTGGAGATGGTCTTGCTAAATTGCTCCTGCCTCAGCCTCCCTAGCAGCTAGGATTACAGGCATGGGCCACTATGCCAGGCAATATTTGGTTCTTACATGAAGATGAAGTCCTGAGTGCTGTGATTAAAATAAAAAGTAAAAGAAGGAAAAAGTCAAAATAAAGAGTAGAATACAGCACAGCAGGATGGTGGGTGGCACTTAGGTACACGATGTGAACTGCAGAGGGGCATGATGCTCAATAATTGCTTTTCATTTCCCACTGTTTTGGTCTAAGGACTCCAATTTTCCCCTGGAAATCACTTCTTGGCGCCTCCCTCTTGGCTCCTTGATTTTGATTGGCTCTGGGGTGGGCACATGATTCACACTTGGCCAATCAGAAACTTGGGGGAAAAAAACCTTTTCCATTGCAATTGCTAAACTGTAAGATACAAGCCTGAAACTGACAATGGCCATATTTGGAAATAAATTGTTTAAGAGTGCAACTAACACATGCTGGACATGATGGACTATGCCTATAATTTCAGCTACTCAGCTTTGGCAGGAGAATCACAAGTCTGAGGTCAGCCTTAGCAACTTACCCAGACCAGACCCTGTCACAAAATGAAATTTTACAAAAAGAATAAAGCTAACACAGAGGATAGCAGGCCTGAGAGACTGAGGCAGAAAGATCAATCTCTAAATACTAGGATTCGGGTATATCTGAAAAAGATTCTATTCCAGACTTCATTGTCTGAGCACCTGGATCCAGCTATAACTGAAGGAGATTTTACCCGGGGGACTTATCCTATAGCGACGCCCCCTTGTGATTCAAACCAGTTTAGGCTGGGACCAGCCTCACCTGACTCAGGCGGTTCTGCAGCTCCTTCACCTGCTGCTCCACCTGCTGTTTCTCACCCTGCAGCCGCTCCACCAGCTGCAGCTTCTCCTGGCTCCAGTTGCGCTCACTGATTTGCAGTTGCCGGGTCAGCTCCATGACTGCGCCGTAGGACTCCGCCAGTAGGTGCTGCTGCTCTTCACGCTCCCTCTGTAGGGCTGCCTTCCACTCGGGCCCTGCACGCTCACCAGCCCCCTTCCCAGCTTTCAGCTCCATCTGTGGGTAGGAGAGGTCTAGGCAGCTGGCACAGCAGACCCCTCTGCTCTCCCTCCCCCCCCACTGGGCACCAGCAGGGGCAGGGGACAGAGGTTCCCCAGAGGCCCTTGCCAGGAAGCCATCAGTGGCCTCTCCCTAGCAACCAACCTTCCTCACAGCAGGGCTTAGAGCTCTTTCCCCAAGCCACACTGTGCGATGGGCTTTTCAGTCATTTTCCCTGTATCCTCAAGAAAACTGCAATTTATCTACCATTTCTATTTTTCAGAGGAAGAGGTTCTGAGGGGGCCAAGTTGTTTTGCCCCGCCCCGGGTCACAGAGCTGATTCCTAGTTATTGCTTCTCATGACATTTACCTACTTTGACCTGCAGTACTTTGACCTGCAGGCTTTGGCTAATGGGGGTTTGTTTGCTTTCCCCTCCTGCAAAGCTGAACCCCACCTGTCCCCCACAGGCCCTTCCACAGATGGCACACGCCGGCGAATGCACGTGTGCGGGAAGCACGACGCCTTCCTTGGCCCAGTGCTCAAGATGGCAGGAAGGAGATGTGTGCCCGTCTCAGGGTTCGATGCCTCCCGCCCCCAGGCTGCAGTCAGTCATATGTCAACCTCCAGGGCACAGCAGGAGCAGGGGACACGAGTGTGCAGATGAGCAGGAGCTGTGAGATCTGCGGGAGGCTTCGGAGGGGGTGCAGAGCCCCAGGAAGAAGTTAGGAGTCTGGGAGCACTGGGAAGAAGGGGAGATTATGGTCGTGGGGAGCTGGGCAGGGCAGAGGCTTGGGGCAGCAAAGTCAGGTCTGCCCTGGGTGACTGGGAGGGAAACTCAGCCTGTGTGCTGTGTTGTCACCTGTCCTTCAGGATCATGCGAGTACCCAGTTCTCAAAGGTGGTGATGCACAGGAAAGCAGCCTGCAGCAGGGACAGGCTGGAGGAAGCAGGAGCCCAGCCCCACATGCGTGGAGTCAGAGCATTCCCTCTGGGTGGGAAACCCACCCAGAAGCCCACCCTTCTCATTTTTCAGACCAGAGTCGGGCAGCAAATTATCCCTAGGCACACAGCAGACATCCAAATTCCAGGGAAGAGAGGCTCCCAGTTGGAGTGGAGAGAGCAAGCCAGAGCCAGGAAGCAGGGGACTAGGGGTCCCCATGAAGGGAGGAGGAAGCAGGTAAGGACAGCAGGCAATGGAAGGCCAGGGGACATCACTGGGTACAGATAGGCATGTTTGCATCCCGGCCTGACCCGTGGGGCAGAGGTACTTGTTATTCCTCCACCCATCGACTGGTCCCATTGACTCCTGGTCCCCACTGTCTAAGGTCCCTACGCCGTATGATTCTAGCCAAGCCTCTGTCCCTTCTGGGCTACAAGGTGAAGTGAGGGACTCCTATCCCTCCCTGAGGTGGCTTGGGCATCCTGCTCTAGACCTGACAGCTGTGGGCTTGGCTGACAGCCAGGAGGAAGAAGTGAGGGGCAAGTGGGGGCTCACCTGGGTGGCGTGGCCCTTGAGCTCTGCCCGCTCAGTCTCCCAGGTGGCCTTGGCGTTGGCAAACTGTTGCTGAAGCTCAGTGAGACCTCGGCGCTCATCGCGAAGCAGCCAGCAGAGCTCCTTCAGTGTCACCTTCATGTCGGCCAGGGTCTTGATGTACTCATTGGGCTGCAGACAGGGGCAAGGCCTGGGTCAGGAGCTTCCGAGAGTGGGAGGGCAGCCTGGGCTGAGAACTCACCCGGATCAGGACTCCAGCAGGCCTCTGGCAGGGCCTTCTCCAGGATGAAGAGCCCAGCCCTGGTTACCTCCTGGGTTGACATGAGTCCTGGCCTCCCATGAACAGAAACTCCCAGAGTTACAGCAATAACTAATCCACCTGAATTGAGTGGACAATCTGCCTTCTTAGAGATTCTGCAACATCTGTGCTGTGGGTCCCTCTCCTCCTCAGGATCTGCCTCTGGCCCACTCTAGGCCTCCATGGAGCCTCCCTAACTGTGCTGGACTCAATTCCAAATCTTCTCTTCTAGGTTCATGAGCCCAATTCCCACCTATACCCTAGCTCACTGTAGCCTGGAAGTCTGAACCCCCTGCCCTCTCTGATAAATGGCTTGATCTCTGAGAGTTCTTAATTCCAGACTATAGAGACCCTTCTTTATAGGACCCTGATTGATATCTTTACAACCTAAGCCACAACCAATCCCAGAATGCATCACTACACCTCTGCACATGCAATCCCTGGGTCCAGAATGGTCTTTTCTCCATTCTCTATTAGGCAAGCTCCTATTCATCCTTCAAAACCCACCACCTATAATCCCATTTTCTGTGATACCATCCTCTTTTACTCCAAATAGAATTCATTGTCCCCTTTCTTGTGACCCAGTGGTCCATCATCTGGCCTTCTGTCACTACCCCAGGATGATCTATATACTCCATGGCACTGAACAACTGGGGGCAGTGACCAGGAAATAACAATCTTCTGCAACTCCAGTGCCCAATGCACAGCCAGGGTCAGAGGAAGAGGCAGAAAGTGATTACTAAATAGACAAAGGAAGAAACAAGACTGAGAAGGGGCTGAGAACGCACCGTGTTCTGGGTCCAGCTGTCTCCTGTACAAGCCTTGTTATCAGAATGCTGGGCGCTTATCTCTTCTTCCTCCACCAGCAGGTACAGCTCCTTCATGCTGTTTACCTGTTCATAAAAAACCACATTCAATGGGGATGGGTGGGAAGATGTCACACCTGGGGCCCCAGCCTTCCGGGGTGGGACTGCACAGGCAGGCAAGAAGGAGTGGGGTTTACGGCTAAGGATGCCCTAGGTGCCCTAGCCCTGCCTCGACCTCCCAGATTTTAACTTTGACCTCTGCACACCATCCGGCCAAGCAGCATGGCTGGACAGTCCCTTCTGATCAACTAGAACATCTTTTCTGCCCCAAGGACCTTGAGCATCCTGAAGAGTTACTCAGAAGTAACCATGATGAGTTGGGCGTGGCCCATGGCACTGAGCTCTGGAAGGGTGCACCTTCCCTGCAGCCTTCCCTTTGCCCTTCCCTTTCCTCGCTTCATGGCCCCCATAGCTGAGCTTTCTTTCACCACCCTGGCCCTGCAGCCACGATGTTCTACCTCATCTTGGGCTCAGAGCAATGGAGTTGGCCATCTTAGACTGAGACCTCTTAAACCATGAGCCCCAAATAAACCTTTCCTCTTCTAAATTGTTCCTGTCCGGTATTTTGATCACAGGGAAGCAAAGGAGGGTTCCAGGTGTCACATGCCTGGGAAGATAATGAGGTTGGGAGGTATGCATGGGGTGAGGGAGCAGGTCTGCAGAATGAACACTGCGAATTTGACACTGGTCCCAAGGATCTATGCCTGCAGTCTTCTGATGACCTTCATAGAGATCTACACGGCTCCTGCTCTGAAATCCTCGGGGTCAGGTGTTTTGTCTTTGTCTTTTCTTTTGGTGCTGGGGATGGAACCAGAGCCTCGCACATTCTAAGAACACACTCTACACCCCAGCCCCCAAGTGTGTTGGGATTTAGAAAGATAATGTGGTCTACACCCTGAGTATCGTGTTACAGCCCCAGTAGGGTCTGGAGGAACATCCTGTGCTGGAACACCTTGATATTCTCCTACCAACACGTGAATATTAACTCAAGTGTTGCGTCCCTCTTGCCCCATTGTCCCTGTCTCCCTGCCTTCCCCCCAAGCCCAGGCCCAGGCTCAACCATACCTCCAGGAAGTCATCCCCCTCATTGGGCAAGATCTTGCCCTGCCGCCAGCGCTTCAGGAACCACCTGAGCTTCATGAAGAGCAGCAGGAAGTTGTGCTTGAACTGCTGGGACTCCTGCACCAGCATGTTCTTCTCCTGGCTCCAGAACTTCTGCTCCAGCCGCCTCTGGAGGCTCAGACTCTGCAGCTCGAACTCCCGCCTCAGCAGCGCCCTCTGCTGGTCCTCCTTCAGCTGTTGGGAGGGAGTGTGAGCAAGGCTAGCTCAGTCCCACCACTCCCAGCCCATTCCAGGCCCAGTTCCAGGGCAGGGGGAAACTGGGTGGGACTCTGGTGAACCCTGCCAGGAATTCCATCACAAGTAGCTCATTCTGTCCACGGAAGAATAGTTCATAAAAGCAACAGCAGCCCAGTCACAAGACAGTGGCGGAGCTGAGATTTGAACTCAGCCCTGCCCAATTATAAAATGGATGTAATCATAAGGTGCTTGATGTTTCCTCTGAACTCACTGAACAAGGAACCCGTGAGGGGTGCAATAATGGCAGGGAGGGGGGACCAAGGTGGAGAGCAACGGGCATTGGGGTCCAGGAAGGCTGATGGATTTGATATGTCCGCTCATGGTAGAGAGAGCCAGAGCCCTGGGCTGCAATCCCAGCACCACTTCACCCTGAGTGTGCTGCCCTGGGCAAAGCACTTCCACTCTCCGAGCCTCAGTTTCCCTGTATGTAAAATGGGGACACCTCCCAGGGGAACGTATAGGGATTAAAGGACGTAAACATGTCACACAGGCTGACTGCAGTAAGGGCTTAATAAATGCTCTCAAGAAACTATCACCAGCCAGGCCCAAAGAGGTCACTTCCCATTTCATAGACAAGAGGAAACAGGACTGGGTCAAGGTCACACAGGCAGACACACCCAGGACTCCAGTCCAGCACAGCTGACGCACAATCACAAGCAGGAATCACCCTAGTGGGGACCAGGCTGGAGAACTTGAGTATCCTCTGACCTTCTCACCTTCTGAGGACCCGTGGATTTTGTGTGTGTGTGTGTGTGTGTGTGTGTGTGTGTGTGTGGTGCTGGGGATAGAACCCAGGGTCTCATGCATGCTAGGCAAACACTTTACCACTGAGCCATACCCTAGACCCTTTGCCTGCAGTGTTGGGGGGAGAAGTTGGGGTGGGTGCAGGGAAGACGGGGCATCGCCCACCTGGACCATTTTCTGGTTGAAGTTGTCAGCCTCCTCCTTCCGTAGCTGTCGCTCCTGGGAGAGCTGCTCCTGCAGGCCCCGAAGGCTGTCATGGGCCTCAGCCAGCACCAGTTGCAGCTCCTTGATCTAGGATGTGGATGCGGACAGAGATGAGGAGGAGGGTGAGAGCAGGAACAACGGCTGCCCCTACCTCAGGACGTTATTATGGCAATGAAATGAGACCATGCAAATCAAATCTAATTACTGTTAGTTTTAACTTGATAATTTCTTTCTCTGAAATTGATTTGAAAAAAATAATATATTATGAAAGTTAACTTTGACTCACAAAGATGTTCACTGTCTCGTTTTTGATTCATTTATTTTTGAGATAGGTTCTCACTCTGTTGCCCAAACTGGTCTTGAACTCCTGGACTCAAGGGATGCTCCTGCCTCACATGCCCAAGTAGCTGGGACTATAGACACACACCACTGCGTCCGGCTATCTCATTGTTTATAACTGCAAAAGTTTAGAAATGGCTTATATAATAAATGATGGGGATTAACATGTGCTTGACGGGTCTATATACATGTAAAAATCCATCCGCTTAAGGATACTGTTCTTTATTATATGTTCTAAAAGACAAGCACACACACTAAATGTAAACAGTGGTTCTCTGCGTGATGATCTCGCGATGCTGACTTTCTTTGTATCTTTGTGCAATGCCACTTAGGGATTTTGCTGTAGTTATTTGTTTTCAATGACTTCGTAATAAGATCTTAAGAAAAAGAAAATGAGATTCTACATTTTCTGAGGAAATGGTGCTTAAAAGTCTTTGCAGCTGGGGCTGGAGCGGTGGCTCAGTGGTTTCAGTGCTTGCCTGGCAAGCACGAGGACCCGGGTTCAAACCCCAGCACCACATACACAACTGAGTGTTGGAGCAACTAAGGCCATGTGAAAAACTAAATAAAGTTGTTTCTCTCTTTCTCTGTCTCTCTCACTGTCCCTCTCTCTTTAAAAAAAAAAAAAGAAGTCTTTCCAGCTAAACTGGCAAAACTAATCTATTCTTTTAGAAGTGGAGATGGTGACTAGACGGGAACACAACAGGAGTTTCTGGGGGTGGGTCATGCTCTGTTTATTACTTTGGGTGCTGATTACATAGGTGTTCAGATTGTGAAAATTCTCTAAGCTTGTAATATGAGCACTTTTCCCTTCCCTCCCTTCCTTCCTTCATTCCAGGGCCAAGAATTGAAACCAGAGCCTTGTACACGTGAGGCAAGCACTCAACCACTGAGCTATACCCAACCTTCATTTTCCCCCTTTTGCCATAGCTACTAGGAAGCTCAGACCACATTATTTAGAGAGTTTGCTCCTTCAGTTTCAAGGGCGCTTCCTCTGCACAGTGCAGGCAGGCCTTCCTGGACCATAGAATTGTCTTCCCAGAGATGCTCAGAGGAAAGCATGCTCAGGCTGTGCTATCCACGAGTCTCCCTGTGCAAGAGTCTCAGCGATACCCAGCCCAGCCCACAGGAACCTTCTCCTGCCTTGAGTTCATTAGCAAATGCTGAAGAGGATTATATATAGGCTTGGGAGGGGCTCGGGATTACCCAGAATTCCTCAAGAATCAGAGAATCCTAGAGATTCTATAGCAATTCTATCTTTCCCATGCTACAGATGAGAAAGCTGGGGCCAGAGGGTGGGAATGTGCCTAGGGTCACACAGTCTCACTGGCAGAACCAACACTTGCACTCAGGGACTCTGATTCCAAGTGATAAGGCCTCCTTATCATCTTCATCTTCACCCATGCACTTGGCCTTGAGCTGAGACTTCTCATGTATTTAATACTTTCAACAAACGTATGAGGGACTTTCACTCTATAGATGAGGAAGCTGATAATCAGGGAAGTGAAATGATTTATCCAAGATCTCACAGCTGGTACTTAGTAGGTCCACAATTTGAACCCCAACAGCCTTATATAGAGACTGTTGACTCCCTGCTACATAAATTAGTAGCTCCATTAAATAACATAAATTATTAAATTTCTAGTGGAATTTAGAACAGAAAAATATTCAATTTCTTTAGATGAACTTCTAAATTTCCTTTGATTAGACCATGAGAATAGCCCAAACTTCCTTATTTTCCTTTTTGCCCTGGCTGCCAGGAAGCTTTGTACTCACAATCCATTTCTTCACTCTCCATGGATCTCTCTGCTTTGGGGGAACCCAAGCCACTCTGCTCACACCCAATCTCCTGCTCGACCAGGTCTAGACCCACCTCAGAGGCATAGGAATCATTGTCTTCAGCTCGATAAGGCCTGAAGCTCCGACTAGGGTCAGGTTTGGTATCCAAGTCACCAGTGCGGAAGGCCTCTCGGATCCTGGGCTCCCATTCTGGCAGATCCCTGAAGTCAGACGGCTACACCAGAGGCACAGGCAGAAGAGAACAAAGACAACCACGGAAGACGCCTTAGGGATGCCAGAAACAGCTCCACCTAGGGCCTCTGGGCTGCAGAGGAGGCCAAGACCACCTGTGTGAGGGCAGGATCCAGGTATTCCCACCTCCATACAAAAGCCTGCTGTCGCTCAGTGGATTTTTACTGAGAAGACGAGGAAGTAGGCATGCTGTGAGTGAACGCACTAATGCTGTGCACGTCTTCCTGGCACACAAACCTGAAACAGCCCCAACTGTCCTACCACACGCATGCTCCCAGCTCACTCTAATTTCAAGAAGAACCAAGAGAGAGACTCAACATGGGGGCCACTTGCTCGCTTAAAAAAGCAAGACCAAGCCAGCTCAACAGGGCACAAGTTAAAGAAATTATAGCTCAGTACCACTGTGTAGTTGTTAAAAAGGAAGAGCTAAATCTCCCTGTACAGACAGGGAAAGATGCCTGCCGAAACCTCCCTCTGCTGTCCAGCCTCTCTCCTCTTTGCTTGGTTCCTCAGACGTATCAGGTTCCTCCCGCCTCTGACCTGAACTGTCCAGAGGGTCTAGGTCAAGTTCTTGGTTCATAAAACCGCGTACCTTCCCTCGAGTCTCTCCTCTCGGTTTGTAATTTCACATTCACTGTTATGATTTTTTTTTCTTTTCTTTCTTTGTTTTTGCAGTGCTGGGAATGAACCCAGGGCCTCAAATACTAGGAAAGTGCTCTACCACTGAGCTACATCCCCAGTCACGTGTGGCAGAGCCTATCATACTAGACAGCACCACTCCATACCGTAACAGTGGTACCAGTAGGAAGAAGGCAAGGGCAGGAGGTTTCCATCTTTTTACCTCTGGTACTTTTGAAACTCTTTGAATGTTTATGTATTACAATAACACTTTTTGCGTGTGTGTGACAAATGCCTTTGCTATTTTAATTTTTCTAAATAGTCTTTTATCGACATCAAGACTGGAAGTTCGCTGGACATGACGGTGCACACCTGTAATTCCTAGCTACTCGGGAGGCTGAGACAGTAGAATCACAAGTTAAAAGCCAGCCACAGCAATTTAACGAGGCCCTAAACAACTTAGCAAGACTGTGTCTCAAATTAAAAAGACAAAAAAGGCTAAAGATGTGGTTCAGTGGTTAAGCGCCCCTGAGTTCAATCCTCAGTATCTAAAAAAAGGATATTGGAAGTTCATTACCTTTAGAAAGCTAAGTTTCTTGCCCTTGCATAGAAATTGGTCAAAGACTTTAAAAAAAATGTTTGTTTTAAAATACAAAATTAAAAAAGAAATAAGAAAGGGCAACCTGGCAAAAAGGGCTTCAGAATCAATATCTACCCACAGTAAATACGTGGTATGTGTTCTACTCAATCAATGGGCTCATATCATAAGAATAAACAAAGTTTTGCTACAACCAACAAACAATGTTGAGTGAAAGAAGCCAGGAGCAAGTGAGTTTATCTTGCTTGATTCAACTTATATAAAGTTCAAAGACAGACAAACCTAAATCAAGAGAGGGATTATTCTAGGGCCTACAGCTCAGGGGTGGAACGCTTGCTTAGCATGCATGAAGCCCTGGGTTCAATCCCCGGTACCACCAAAAAGAGAGAGGGTGGGGACGGCGGGTGGGGTGGGTAGGAACTGTCCGAGGGGTAGGAGGATTGTCCTTGGGAGCAGCAGCAGTGACTGGAGGGGATGAGGGGCTGGGGTGCTGGGTCACCTTACCTGAAAGTCCGAGCCAAGGTCTTTGGCCAGAATGAGCTCCTTGGAGGGCCCCTGGGGGCCCAAGGCGGGCAGGGCAGGGAAGGGCTCGAGCTGCTCCTTGGCGGGGCCGCCCAGCGCCGAGTCTGCCTTGCGCGTGAAGGCGTTGAGCTCGTGCTGCAGCGCGCTCAGCCGCACCAGGATGGCGTGGATGAGCTTGGCGTCCCTGGGGCCCTCGCTGTTATCCGGGGCCTCGTGCAGCCGGAAGTCAGCACATTCATTGTCCAGACAGAGCCGAAGGCCGGGGGAGAAGCCGTTGGCATCGGCCACCAGCACGTCGATGGCTTTACTGACCAGGGCCGCCTGCTCCCTGAGCCCAGGCAGCGCCTCGGCCTCCCGGGCTCTGCAGAGTCGGGCCACGTGGGGCTCGTGTGCCTCGCCGAGGGGCGCGGGCACGCACTGGGCAGAGTCCCCAGCCTCGGCGTCCGTCTCCAGCATCGGCCGCGTGCTCTGGCAGGAGGCGAGATCGCAGCGCTGGAGGTTGGAGAGGAGCACGCGGTTCTCGTACTGCAGCTTCTTGACCTTGCCGCTGAGCTCGCCGATCTGCAGCTTGGCGGCCGCCAGCTCCTCCTGCGAGGGTTCGCTGAGCACCGAGCAGCTGTCCTCCGACAGCGTCACGTCCAGTTCGTGCTCTGAGCGGTACTTTGCCAGCTCGCTCAGCAGCAGCTTGTTCTGGTCCTCCAGCTCGGCTGAGGAGCGCCGCAGCAGCTCCGCCTCCTCCTCCACGAACTGCAGGTGTCGCCGCAGCTCCGCCAGGCTCTCCCCACACTCGCTGCCCCCCAGTGCAGAGAAAGCCAGCCGAGCCTCAGGCCCCCCACAGCCGCCACCGTGGTCCTTCATGTCATCCATCTCTGCCCGCAGGCCCCGGTTCTCCACCTCAAGCTCCACGATGCGGCGGCTCAGCAGGTTGGCCTCCTCCTCCACCAGCTTCAGGTGCACCTTCAGCTCCGTCTCCCGAGAGTGCGGGGCATCTGCCAGCTCCTCGGCAGACAGGGCGGCGTCCAGGTCCCCGTAAAGGGAGCGGTACTTGAGCAGCTCCTCCTTCATGCTGTCGTTTTCCTTGGCCAGCTTGGTGAGCTTCTTGCACATGAGGGCGGACTCCTCCTTTGCAAAGTGCAGCTGGCACTTCAGATCTGCGCTGTCCTCCTGGGATCCCATGGGCAAGAGGACAGACAGGATCCAAGGTTAGTGTTGGTTCAATCAGCCACAGCATTTTGGGGAGCACTAAGCATGAGCTGGGAACACAGCAGTGGGTCAGCCTGACAAATAAGGAGCTGGGGTCCGGAGGAAGCAGAGAAGGGGCACTGACATTGCAGTAAGGATGACACCCCACCCACAGCCTGGGAGTCTGGAAGCAGGTGATAGGTACTTTTGCTGCTGCCACTACCACCATTCCAACTAGTTCTCCCATGTGCAAAATGGGGCAGTAACACTCCCTGCCTCAGGCGGCCATGGAGAGGATTAGATGATAATATATAAAAAGTGCCTGGTGCCCTGGCAATCCAGGACCACTGGCAGCAAACAGGATTCTCTGTGCCTGGTTTGGATAACATTCAGCACTTTAAGTCATACACAAACAAACAAACAAACAAAACCCCACAAGATAGAGACCGATGAGAAACTGAGGCCAAAAAGTTAAAGTGATCACCCTGAACACGAGAATCAAGTGACAGAGCCAAGGTTCAAGGTCGCTGGCTCTGGACTTTTCGATCTGGTCACTGTGCTGTTAGGCAGGTCAGCATGCCGGGCCTGGGGGAGTCTGAGCGTGTAAGAATCATGGGCTCAGAGTGTGGTCTCGGAAAGTGAGGTGAGCAGAGAGATCAAGAAAATGTACAGGAGGAGGACAGGGTGGAAGACGAGGCCTCTTGGAGTTAGGTTACAGCCTGCTTGTGGGGGCTGCCGGGCAGTACCTGAGCAGAAGGCTTCTTGTCTGTTTTCCCCAGGGAGCGAGTTCCTCTTTTCTTCAAGGAATGCTGGAAGGAGATAGAAAATCAGAACTGACAGCTCCCAAGGGTAATGCATATCCAAAGCGCAGTCACAGAGCCAGGGTCCCATTAAGGGCCCCACCCCAGCCCAGCTACATCCAGGCCTTCACCTGTACCTGCTGCTTACCAGAGGGGTCCTCAAGATCACCCAATAGTGGGCTGGAGCAGTGGCACAGCGGTTAGAGTACCTGCCTGGCATGTACCTGTACTGGCATGTACGAGAAACCAGGTTCAAACCCCAGCACCACATACACAACTAAGTGTCAAAGAAACAAAGCCCAGATGAAAAAACAAGAGAAATTGATTCTTTCTCTCTCCCTCTCTTTCTAAGAAAGAAAGAAAGAAATATCACCTAATAGGCTGCAAATGACAGACCAGAAACACTCAAGGAGATGACTCTGAACACACTTGGCTCCCCACTTTCTGCCACCCCTGTGGAGATCTAACTTCCTTTCTTCCTTTTTTTTTAATTTTATTTTTCAGGGCTAAGGATCGTCCTTCCTTCCTTTTAAAGAGAGAGGGACAGGAAGAGAGATAGAAAGAGAATTTTATTTAGTTTCTCATGAGGCTTTAGTTGCTCTGACACGTCATTGTGTAGGTGGTGCTGGGATTTGAACTTGCATCCTCGCACATGCCAGGCAAGTGCTATAACCACTGAGCCACCACTTCAGCACCTCTGTTCTTTTTCTTTCTTTCTTTCTTTTTTAAAGAAAGAGGGACAGTGAGAGTGAGAGAGAGAGAGAGAGAGAGAGAAAGAGAGAATCAATTTTATTTAGTTTTTCATGTGGCCTTGTTGCTCAACACTTCTTTGTGTACTTGGTGCTGGGGTTTGAACCCGCGCATACTTGTGCATGCCAGGCAAGCGCCATAACCGCTGAGCCACTGCTCCAGCCCCAGCACCTCTGTTCTTGTCTTTCATTCGTCAGAAATTTCCTAAGCACCTGTCGTGTGCCAAGCACAATTAGGAACACCTACCAGACCCAATCAGGTGTAGAAAATGACAGACAAGGTACAGGGGAGGATGCTGTGGTGCCTATCCAGATCCTCCGTTTTAGGACTGAGACATTCATTCCCCCAGATAAGATCTCCAAGTTATGACCTCTCCCAGCAATGGCTGCTGGCTAAGTGGAGCTGCCTGTCCAATATTATGTGCTGGCCATAGCTGAGGCCCACACCCAAAGGTGGGTCTTTGCCTCTTGCCTTAACTCCAAAGGGCCATCCTAGCTCCAGAGCTCCCCCTGGGATTGGCTGAGGCCACTGATGTGACTCAACTTCTACCTCTACCTCTTCCTCACTCCTGTTGGCATTACAGCCATGGGGACTCATCCCTAAATCTCTGCATGCCAATCTTGACCTCAGAGGGAATCCTGTGCTCATGGAACTGGCATCTTGTGGGAGCTTAAATTCAGAATGAATGCTAATGAATAAAATGACTATGGGTGCAAAAATAAAAAATTACACAGGAGACTTAGAAATGATCCCAAGAGACTGATGATAAATAAAGATTTAAAAATCCAGAAGCACTAGCGGGGAAACTGATATATTGGGCTACATGAGCAAATCCTACATGGAAAAAAAAGCCCCAAGAAAAGTAAAATATAAGATGGGTGTGGAGGCAGATGCCAATAATCCCAGTGGCTCAGGAGGTTGAGGCAGGAGGATCACAAATTTTTTTGTTTTTGTTTTTGTTTTCCAGGGCTGAGGACCAAACTCGGGGCCTTGCACATGCTAGGCAAGCGCTCTGCCACTGAGCTAAATCCCCAACCCCACATCACAAGTTTAAGACCCACCTCAGCAACCTAGCAAGGCCCTAAGCAACTTAGAAAGACCCCGTCTCAAAAGAAAAAAATAGAAGTTGCTCAGTGGTTAAGCACCCCTGGGTCCAATCCCCAGCACAAAAAATAAAAATAAAATATAAATGACAAATCGGAAACTTTTTTTTGCAATTTATGACACCGATAAAAGGGTCAATATCCCAAATATGTAAAGAGCTCCATAAAAAGTGAACAAAAGGCCAACAGGAAAACAGATTGGAGATACTACGAGAAAGAGCAAAAAGAAAAGTAAATGGATGTCAACCACATGAAACTGCTCATCCACTCACGATGGGGAAATGCCAAAGCCACACATTTCTCACCTACCAAACTGGCAAAAATCCAAACCACCCGACAACACGTTCTATTGGCGAAGCTGGACCCAGGAGGAACGCTCAAGTATTGCTGGCAAAAACGCACAAGAGCACCAAGCCCTGTGGAGGGAAACGTGAGGAAATGCTACAGTAATCATTACTGAAGTTCCTCACTGTTTAAAAAAAGTCATTCAACCAGATGCCTGACTCCACTGAGCACTTCCTCCCGGGAGAGAGCTGTGTTTGAAGACACACTTAAGTTGCTTTCGACTTTTCATGCTGGGCTGGCATACTGTACTTCTGAAAATGCTCCCAGGTGATTTGGACACATGCTCCTGCCGATGAGAGGCACTGGTCTAACCTGAGCCCCATTTTCCTGAAACTGAGAGAAGGCAGGGACTTGTCCAAAGTCTCAAAGCAAATTCATTCCCAACCCCAGGACTTTTTTTTGTTTTGTTTTTTTGTTTTAAGAGAGAGAGGGACAGTGAAAGAGAGAGAGAGAAAGACAACCAATTTTATTCAGTTTTTTTTTTCATGTGGCCTTTGCTGCCTGGAAACTTTGCTGTATGCATGGTGCTGGGGTTTGAACCTTCGTACTCGCACATGCCAGGCAAGCACCGTAACCACTCAGCCACTGCTCCAGCACCCCCAGGGGCAGTTCATGACACAGTTCTTGATCAAGTTCCAAAAACTCAGTAAGAGAAAATGTGCCTTTGATGAAGGTCAGAGTGGATCTAACACAGTGGTTCTGAAACTGGGGCACATCAGAACTGTCTGGGGGACTTAGAAACAAATGCTCATGCACCAGGTGCCACCAGAAAGATTCGGACATAATTGGTCTGGGGTTAATTCGCAGGCACCAGGGTTTTAAATAACTTCCCAGGTGATTCTAAAGTGCAGGAGGTGCAGGGACAGGAGCTCTGGGTAGGCTCTTTAGTCTATCTTAAAACCCAGTAGGGGCTGGAGCGGTGGCACAGTGGTGCATGCCTGTAATCCCAGCTCTTGGACAGGCTGAGGAAGGAAGATCAGAGGCGGAGGCCAGTCTGGGCAATTTAGAGATATCCTGTCGTTTATTTATTTATTTAGTTAGTTTTTAGTTTAAAAAAAAGAAAGATAGGGAGCTGGAGCAGTGGCTCAGTGGTTGCAGTGCTTGCCTGGCATGTGCAAGGACCCGAGTTCAAACCCTAGCATCATGTACACAATGGAGTCTTGGAGCAATGAAGGCCACATGAAAAACTAAATAAAATTGATTCTCTCTGTATCTCTCTCACTGTCCCTCTCTCTTTCAAAAAGGAAAAAAAAAAAGAAAAGAAAAAAGAGAGATAGGGACAGTTGAGAGAGAGAAAGAAAATCAATTTTATTTTTCATCTAGTTTACTAGATGACACTTCATTGTGTACATAGTGCTGGGGTTTGAACCTGTGGCCTCGTGCATGCCAGGCAAGCACAACAACCACTGAGCCACCACTCCAGCCCCTATTTATTCATTTATTTATTTTAAAAAGAGTGGGACAGTGAGAGAGAGAGAGAGAGGAAGAGAGAATCAATTTTATTTAGTTTTTCCAGAGGCCCTCGTTGCTTGAACACTTTGTTGTGTACGTGGTGCTGGGGTTTGAACTCATGTACTCGCGCATGCCAGGCAAGCATGGCAACTGCTGAGCCACCACTCCAGCCCCTATTTATTTATTTTTAAAGAGAGAGAGAGAGAAAGAAAGAATCAACTTTTATTTAGTTTTTCATGTGGCTTTCGTTGCTCCAACACTTTGTTGTGTACCTGGTGCTAGGGTTCAAACCCGCATCCTCGTGCATGCCAGGCAAGAGCCCTAACTGCTGAGCCACTGCTCTAGCCCCCTATTTATTTTATTTTATTTATTTTATTTTTTTAATAGAACGACAGTGAGAAAGAGAAAGGGAAAGAGCATCGATTTTTATTGAGTTTTTCACATGGCTTTCGTTGCTCTGACACTTAGTTGTATATGTGGGTGCTGGGGTTCAAACCCGTGTACTCGTGCATGCCAGGCAAGTGCCATAACCGCCGAGCCATCGCTCCAGCCCCTATTTATTTATTTTTGATAGTGAGGATTGAACCTAGGAGCACTTTACCACTGACATATGTCCCCAGTCTTTTTTTTTTTTTTTTTTTTTGGAGACAGGGTCTCACTAAATTACCAAACTGACTTCAAACTTGGAATCCCCCTGCCTCAGCCTCCTGAGTTGCTGGGATTACAGGCATGTGTCACTGTGCCCAGTGAGAATATCCTAAAACAAAACATTAAAGGTCAGTGGTAAAACATCCCTGCATTCGATTACCTGTACAAAAAAAAAAGTAAATAAATACATAAAAACAAGGCTGTGCACTGTTTGCACGTGGTTATGAGTGTGTGCCTGGGGAGAAGGTCTGAAGAGCAGACAGCAGGCTGTTAACACAGATACCGCAGGCAACCTGCACAGACCCCTCCATCTTCTCCTGTGAGGGGAGGATGGAGAAGTCTTATGGATTTTTTCCTTTAAAAAAAAAAA
>PVKS010014519.1:16154-48264 GCA_004027875.1 Aplodontia rufa | reverse complement strand
AAAAAAAATAAATAAAAATAAAAACAAAAGTAGACTTTTTTAAAAGAATAACTTTCAGCTATTTCATCTGTATTTGGAACCAAACATTTCCTTTCAATTTTTGCTATATCTAAAAACATAAATAGATGAAACTTTCAAATTTCTTCTTGGCTTTTCTAGCTCTATTTATATTATTCTTCTTCAGAGGTACTTGACCCAGTCCTAGGGAGACTCTTCACTGACTAATGTTCCCCTTCAAATCACCTTGCCTTGATGTAGGTTGGATGCTTCCTACTCTAAAAACACATATTACTTAATGACAGCTGTAAGCTGCTTTCTTTTGTGATACATATTTTCATTACATCCCCACCCACATTTTGATCTTTCAACATTATTATTTTCAGGACTTTTTAATTCAGGAATACATTTAGATAACATAAATTCTGCTGCTTTACTTACTCTAACTGAGCAATGTTTGAAATTTTAGGGGATTAGTCTGGTAGTGAGGCAGATGATTAATAATTCTAATCTTGCTGATTTAACTAGAATGTTCGTCATTGTAAATGCAACTTTATAATCATTAAATCAATACAGTGCCAATTGCTACACTATCTCTTTATTAATCTTGAGTGATTGCTTTCAGAGGAATTTTTACTCCTCTAAAGTTAACAACGTTGATCATTTCTAAGGAAAAAAACCAACTAGAATACTTACTATGAATTTTGAAAGATATACAAATTAAGTTTCATTATATTTCATAATTAAAAAATGAATTTTCTATGCAGCATTCATTTCTTAATTTTATTAATTCTGGAAAGATAGTGAGATTAAAATAACACTTATCTCTAGGTTCAAACAAGTATTCTTTGTAATAACATCCTTTGGGTAGTTATTAATTTCTTCTATTTGAATACATTGTTTTATAATACAACGACTTGATTTATAATCTAGAAATAATGACAGTAGTATCTACTATAAGGAAATCTACGAGATTCTTCCTTATCTTGTATATTTTTTATCATGCATACTTTATTTTCTTTCTTAATAAAATTTATTACTTTTTAATTTTCTGAAATTTCAATTTAACAATTGCATACAATGTTCTCAATTTATTAAAAATAATTATAATAAATTTTACATTGTAATATTATAACTAAAATATAAGAATTTTCATTATACTCCAAATTATTTATAGACTTCTATACTTTTTAAAATACTTTTTTCATGGAATTATTTTGCTATGTTAGAGAAATTTAGGTAATTTCTGTAGGGCTTTTTGACAACATAAATGGTATTTTAAACATTTTTATTACCTATACAACATTCTCTGTATTTTGATTACTTTAATTGGAATATATAATCATTTTAATTGATCTGTAAATTCTATGAGTGAATTGGAATTACATGGATCAATTGATGAAGGACAAATAACTACTACATATAATTGGAATCAAAATAAACTCAATTTAGGGGCTGGAGAGGTCACTCAGTGGTTGCGGCGCTTGCCTGGCATGCACAAGGACTCAGGTTCAAACTCCAGCACCACATACACAACTAAATATCAGAGAAACAAGAATCACATGAATAAATACAATTTATTCTTTCGCTCTCTCACACTCTGTCCCTCTCTTAAAAAAGAAAAAAGAAAAAGGATAACATTGTGCTAATGGGAATTTAAAGTAGAGGGTCTCTCCATTCTTCACCCCAAACTGGTAACAGTTAACATAACAACAAAAATAAGAATAATCAGTGATGTGGTAAATTATGAGCTCTCTGATGGGAAAATAGATACTGTTTTCTTTGATTATTTGGTTAAGCAAAGATAAGCAGTGTTTTAAGAAAAAAATGTGGAAACTCAGTCAAGAAATCTTGGCTTGGCATTTTCCCTTTAATATTTCCTTCAACGTTCCAGCTTAAAACCACACTGGTTTTAAAAGTTACTTTTTATATTTATACTTATGATCCATTTACATTTCACTTAAATAAACCTAATATTCCTTAACAGTTTCTACCAAATGCATGTTTTCTACCACTGCATAGTTTTACTGACTTAAAAATTATAAGAAGAGCTTATGTTCTAGATATAAAACTAGAACAATCATCTGTGCCCCTAGGTTGCTTGAGGCAGGTGTCATTTAGAAAGACTTGAAAGGAATAACGACCTTCTGGGACCTTGACATTAGTTGTACAACCTGAATGAAATATTCCTCTTTGGAAAACACTGTATTTGTCCGATATTAGAAAGTAGCCTTCTTGTAAGGAAGTCAAAGCACAGATCCCCAAATGACTTGGCCTCCTCACTTATGTGCAGAGGTAAAATGCAAAAGGGTAGCAGATAAAATGCTACTTTGTTGTTTGTAAAACTCCTTGAAATTTGAAAAGCACTTCTCCCTCAACCTCTAAGGAATTTTCAAAATGTGAAAAAGTTAGCTGAAATAGTCACAAATCTGTGAGAAAGTTCATGAAAAATAATTAGTTAATACGATATATTAAAAACATGGATAAAATTATACTAAAATATTTGCTTCTCCTTTGCAAAACTCAATAAGGATTTTTAAAAATAGATTACTTTTACCTCATTCAAAATGTGGGATGGAAAATCCCACAAGCTTTAATATTATGTGACTGTGCTTTACATATTTACTCTGCTGATCAGAGAATGCTGATAGTAAAAATATTCTCCAGTTTCATAGAGTACGATAGATTATTTTTAAAAGTTTAAAAAATTGGGGCTGGAGCGGTGGCTTGGCAGTTATGGCATTTGCCCGGCATGTACAAGCACATGAGTCCAAACCCAAGTACCCATGTACACAACTGAGTGTGAGAGCAACAAAAGCATGTGAAAAACTCAATAAAAATTGATTCTGTCTTTTTCCCTCTCTCTCACTGTCCTTCACTGTTTAAAAAAAAGTTTAAAAATTTTTTCAATATTATCATGTATGTTAATTTCTAGCCAAACTTCCCATATCACCACTTTAAAAACATGCTTCATTAATCTGAAATATTTTTCCACCTGATGTTTTAAAAAATAATTGTCATCCAATTTTAATCTTGAGTAAGAACCCTTTGATCCATCCTTCCACACCAAAGTAATATTTTTCCTGAAAGTATGTCTACAGTTTAGCATACATTTCCACATACATACATGTTAATTTCCATGATTTATATCATTGATGAAAATATAAGACCCTTATGAAAAACATTCATTTTTTGTATTATCTGCGTGATCTAAGAGGAAACAATAAAATAGTTTATAGGAAATCCAGGCACTCATTCTTTCTTCATATTGTATACCATTTAGAAGGATATTTAATTTATTGGAATTTCTCCTGTCTTGATAATAAATTGGTGACATTAATGCCCTTTCTATCAGGGCATGCTCCCAATGATACCCCCTTGCTCCATCCATGCCCTTTCTACCTCCAATTACCACCCAGTCACTCCATTCAAACTAGGATGGACCAATTAGGTTACAGTTCTCATAATCTAATCACTGTCCCTGAATATCCTCACATTAACAGGATCTTTTTGGGGACATCTCATATCTAAAACGTAACAAGTTGTAACACTTCGATTCAATGGGGTGCCTGCCTCTGCAAAGCCACCTGTTATTTCTACACTATAATTACTGCATGTGTTAGTTAAGATTTCTGTCACTTTGACAGAGTATCTCAGATGTTTTAAAGGAGGAAAGATGTATTTTGACTCACAGCTTTGAAGTGTTCAAACTGTGTTCAGTTGGCCCCATTGCTTTGGGCCTTCCTGTGAGGCAGTATTACCATGGTAGAGAGCATCTGGACCTCCCATGTCAACTGGAATATTTTAAGTATTGTATTTTTTTTTGCTACATATCTAAATAAATAATATCTTGAGAAAGAGTCCCATTACTATAAATGTTTGAATGATATATAAATGATAGATAAATCAATATTATGAATTCATGGATTCATTATACTTAAAATTCTGGAGTTATATTTATGTTATAAATTAATGTTCTTATTTTTAAGTAAAATTAAGCAAACCTGATTTCAAACTAAATTGAATTTAAATATAACTTCATATATTTTTAATTAGGAAAGTGGATCTTATTATTGGAACATTGTATATATCTTTATATGTATACATAGATTTAACTTTTTGTAATATATATTAACATTTGTAGCAGTGCTGCCCCTGGCAAACCACATACATCAACCGTATTTTTTTCCATGTTAGTGAGTTATGTTAGCATGTTAAAAAGCAGTTACTTCTCTCTCCTTTTTTTTTTAAAGAGAGAGGGACAGTGAGAGAGAAAGAGAGAATCAATTTTTTATTTAGTTAGATTTGTGGCTTCTGCAGCTCTAAACTTCGTTGCATACAGGGTGCTGGGGTTCAAACTCATGACCTCGCGCATGCTAGGCAAGTACCATAATCACTAAGCCATCACTCCAGCCCTGTTGTCTACTTTCAATGGGCAAAATATAATTATGCTTTCTTGTAAACTTATAAATATAGTCTTTAATATACTTCCTAACTAATCATATTCACAACAGAATTGCATACATTTAATTTTATTTGGAAATTTATCCATATATATTTTTATGGTTTAAGTGATATATAAGTAGCTCAATTTATTTATAAGCATTTGGTTTTGGCAATTATCAAATATAACTTTCATATTACCTATGACGATATATATTCTAATATTTATATTATTATGATTTTTAGACTGACTCAAGAGGAAATGTTCATAGTAAAGCTTTAGGTTGTTTGAAGTTAACTTGCTGATATTACTAAGATTTACAATTCTCTTATTTAAACAGTTTCAAGTCCAACTCAGGAGATGGCTTTGTCTATTCCATTAATAATGAGTTAATAATGATAATGAGTTCAGTTTCTTGAGAGCATGGACTTCCACCCTCAACTATGAAGAAGTTCTTTCTCTCTGTCCCCTCTCCGCAAATATTAATTTAAAAATATCTCCTAAACACAATGTGAATAAAAATGTAAAAGTCATTTCCTTCTCAAAGGTGTGATGAACTGTTTGCCTTGGAGGCCAAAAGCAGTCTGAAGAGTCATTTCATTAAAGCAAGGTTTAAAAACAAATGAAAACTGAAAAGGTTTAGCCCTAAGAAAGAGCAAGCGACTTCCTGGTTGTGGTAGCAGCCCTCACTATTTTATTATACCTAGACTGGTCGTATATTCCAGTAAACCTTCAGGCATCTGATTTTTGACACCTTATTTAAAGTTAGTTCTGGGACAGAAGATGCACTGTATCAAATGTGTTCCACTATTCCCTCTTCTTGCATTCGCGATAGTCTTTGCTTATTACTTGTAACACCCTATACCTGGAGTCAGAATTCTTTCCACTTCTCCTTCCTTGTAATTTTCTTTTCTTTCTTCTTCCTTTCCTTACCCTAAGCAAATGTTTTCCAAATCCTGTTCAAGATACTTGAGCTATAACAATGAAAGGGCTCTTACTTATAGTGAATTAATTCTAGTGAAATTGGCTTCTGCTATTCCGGCTTAAATTGAGCCTATTGAAAGTCATGTGGAATATTTCCAGTTAAGAAAGAAAATGCAAAGCTTATTTCAGAATTGATTCATATGAAATTTGATTTAGCCCATCAAAATTATTTTTAATTACATTGCCAAATAAATGCACAGTGTTATTTGAAAATATAAAATTTGAGATTCTGTAATAAATATACATACATTTTTCTGAAAGAAAATAAATTTCCAAACATTATTATTTTATTATATTTATTTTAACTGATAACATAAAAACACAAAGTTTTTACATGTTAATGGATATTGTGTGATTTTTTGTTGTTCTTTTTAAAGAGAGATAGAGAGTGAAAGAGAGCAAGAAAGAATCAATTTTATTTAGGTTTTCATCGCTCCAACACTTATTTGTGTATGTGGTGCTGGGGTTAGAACCAGGGTCCTTGCACATGCCAGGCAAGCACTGTAACAACCACTGAGCCACTGCTCTGCCCCCTCAAATGATGTTTTGATACATATATACATTGCATAATATTTATATCTGGTTAATCATATCCTCTAACATTTTTCATTTCTTTATGGTGAAAACTTTCATAATCCTTTTCAAAATATTTAGTATGTTATTATCAGCTATAGTCATGCCAGAACTTCCTGCTCCTAGGAGTAGCCTAGTACTCAATGATCAGATCTTCCACATCCCCTGTTTCCCCATACTCTCCCTGGCATTCAGTAGCTACCATTAAGCACTAAATTTTTATGATATCAATATTTTTTTTATATATTAATGATGCTATGTGGTACATTTCTTTCTGTGACTAGCTTATTTCTTTTAATGTAATGATCTCTAGTTCTACTCAAGTTGTTGCAAATGATAGAATTTAATTTTTTTGTTATATCAGATAAGTACTACATGTGTACATTTACCATATTTTCTTTAAAAATTATTAACAATACATTAATCACTATTAGTTATGATTGGGTCATTTTGTTTATCCAAATGTTTTATTTCAATAGACATTTTTTTTCTCATCAGATTACAAACCAAATATCCATAATATGTTGCCAGATTTTACAGTCTAGATATTTTTGAAGAGAAAATTTAAATCACATATATGTTATGCCTTTAATGTTTGGTTAACATCAGGATCACCAATTATCTTCATTCCTAGTTTAGTTTTATTTAATATTGTCCATCTGCCTCTTAAACAAATATAGTATCTCTCTTTTTCAGTTGCAATGTTATTCAGAGATACAAAAAATTAAACACTTTTGGGATTATTGTAAATGGTTTTCAACTACAGAAAGAAAATTTATATTGGGTGAGATTAAAGTGAATTAACAATGCAGAGAGATTTTATTGAAACTCAGAAGATGGAGCTCTTGCCTAGCATGAGCTAGGATGTGGGATGAACCCCCAGAACCATGTGTAGTATGTGTCAGAAAACAAAAACCAGATGATAAAATAATTAATGAAATTGATTCTCTTCTCTCTTTCTCCTTCTCCCTCTCTTTCTCTTAAAGAAATACCTTCTTAAAAATAGTAAGAAACACACACACATAAGATGCTATTGGTAGAACAAACTAAACAATTAGTGAAATTTATATAAAACTATTTTTTTTTTCTTAATATTAAAAACTTATGCTTAAAATTTATTGTCAAGAGACTGGAGCAGTGACTCAGCAGTAGAGTGCTTGTCTGGCATGCATGATGACCCAAGTTTAAATCCCAGCAGCATATACACAACTAAGTGTCAGAGAAACAAAAGCCAGGCTAAAACAATAAATAAAATTGATTGTATCTCTCTCACTCTCTCCCGCTCACTCTCTAAAAAAATCAAAAATAAGATACTGTCAGTAGAGTATGTTGTTCATTTTGAGCTATTTTAAGCTGCTTCAGATTTTATTTGGCATCAGGGATTTTTGCATATTTTAACCATCCTAGTAAAATAATTAGGAAGGTGACATTTATAAAAAAGGAAGTATAGTGGGAATCATTGTCAATTATCTTTGATAGTAAACAGGTGTATCTTCTTGAAGATATAAAAAAATTCAGACAAATTTACTCTTGCTTCATCTTAAACATGTCTTAGCACTGTTATTTCATGATTCACAGATCATAAAATCAATAATTGTAAGAATGACCTGAGTGATATGTGAAATGAGTTTGCAAAAAGAATGAGAGAAAAATAACATAATTCCAAAGTATACAAATTATTAAAAATTTTGTCGTTTATATTTTCTCTGAATATCTCACCAATCCTTCCTGAATTAACTGCCAAGAACATTACTTTGGCGATCACCATTTCAGCCAAGGTAGTGGCAGACTACAAAAATTATTTTCATGTATCAATTTGAAATTTTATATCATCTATTATTTACTATTTTAACATGAAGCACATGAAACATAATGTAAAACTTAATATTTTATAAAACAGATGGCTTTAAAATGACCTTCTAAATCAAGAAATGGAACATTTTCCTAGAAGACCCAAAGGATACCACTTTCTATGCAATCCACTCATTACTTTCCTTGAGTTGTGTGATAATTATTTTCTCTATATCTTTTTCTTTTTCCTAACTATGTTTATTTTCCTGGGCAATATAGTTTGGCTTTGCCTTTCATAATAAGTAAAATAATGATCTGCTACAGATGTACATGCCTGTGCATTACCTAATCCCTAAAATCTATAATAAAATTCATTATTGGCAGGGTTAAATTACTTTGAAAATGAAATTTTAAATTAAGAACTTAGAGATGGAAAGATTATGCTGAATTTTCCAGATGTGCCCAATTTAATCAAATGAGTTCTTAAAATTAGGGGGAAATATGAGTATGGAAATATGGGGAGATTAAATGTTTCATTTAGAAAATGTGGGAAGGAGACCAAGAGCCAAGGCATGTCTATCAGTCTCTCATAGTTGAAAACGGTAAGGAAAAATATTTCTCCTTAGTGCCTCAAAATATTAATATAGCTTTACCAATATCTTAAGATTAATCAAATGAAACTACTGTCAAACTTCAAACTTTGGAAGAACAAAATAGTAATTTTGTAGGTATTTAACAACTAAATTTATGGCAATTTGTTAGAACAGCAATAGAAATTAACACATATTTAGTTTGTATACGTGAATCCAACGGAATTTACTTTAATCTGGCCTTTTCTTATCAATATTAAAGTATCTGAAATTTATCCATGTCCATTTTACAGTTGTAATTTATTTATTATCATGGTTACTGTGTAAAATATGACATTCATAAAATTCATAACAATCACCACTTTTTACATATTAAGCATAATGAAATTGAATAGCTTGCTGTTTAAGTCAAATACTAGAGAATTTGTAATGAATATGCTTGTATATTTATCCAAATGACTTTCTTTAAAATATATATTTAGAACAGAGTAAGAGTCATAGGATGTGTATACCTTAAGATTTAGTTAAAAAATGTAACATTGTTTTCTAAGTTTGTATCATATACTTCAATTATAGTATAAGAAATTTTGCTTTGCATTTACATTCAACTTCAGTTAATCTGATGAAGGCATGATTCAATAACATTTTAGTTTTAATTTGCTTTATCATGATGACTAATATAGTTTATTAGTTATATCTCAGCTTTTAGAAATGATCATTCTATTTTTGTTATTTTTTTATCAGGTGGGTTGTATCCTTTTATTATTGAATATTTAATTTCATATGTCTTTTGGGTCCTTTTCCTAGGTGATCATGTGTATTAGATATATTTTCTCCTCATTAGTGATATGTATTTTTATTCATATTCCATTGTTCCCAATGGGGAGAAATTCCTAATTTTTGTAGCCAATATATAGATGTTATTTAAGCTATATTTTTATTTATTTGAGAAATGTTTCTTGAGGTAGGAAGGTAGCTCAGTGGTAGAGCACTCCCCTAAAATGCACAAAACTCTGAGTTCAATTTGTTGCACACACACACATACACAAAAATAAAAGCCCAGAGATTATTCCAAATATATCATGAAAATATCTTACATATTTCTTTTTAAAATACATGTAGCTGTGCATATCACATTTACTTTTTAATCCACCTGCAATTAATTTCTATGGTTTTACTATGGTAGTGAACCATGCGTCATATAAGAATATTAAATGGGTGGAGTCTCATCTGCTTCTGTCCCACTTGCACTATAGCTGAACAGTGTGACATGGTATATAGGAATCACTGGGCTAGAGAACCGAAGGACCTCATATTTCTAGGAGAGTATCTGGACAAAGCACAGCTGTTCTTACCCGTTCTTTGTATCACTATGATGCATTTCCTGCATGGTTCTCACTCAGTCTTGAGAACTACAAGTGAGAAAGTGGGAAGCCCTAGATCAGTCCAAGTCCACCTGGGGGAACTAGCCTACAGTTTCCACTCATTCTCTTTAGTCTGCCTTGCATCTGAATCAATTCAAAGATGCATTCAAAATTTGAGGAAATTTTTTTCTGCCATTGTACTCCACCCTCCTCACAACCTGGGGGTCCTAATAATTTCTACCTAGTTTGTAGGTGTTGTTTTCTTTCCTCTGGATCTCTAAGTCATTAAAATTCATTTTATTTATTATTTTTTAAATTTATTTATTTTGTTGTCCTGGTTGCATATGTTTGGGGATAGTAACAATTAGGAAAACAAAAATACATGGAACTTACCTGGTACAGTTTAACTTTGAAAAGGATAGATTGCTCTTTTTGTTTCTGTTTTCTTTTTTATCATTTTTATTGGCGCCTTTTAGATATACATGACAATAAAATATACAAAGACATAATTTTAAAAGCTTGGGATTTAAGTTGTTCTAATTCAGTCACCAGTATTTCCCCATCTCCTCCCTTCCTCCCACTTCGTGTTCTCTTCCCTCTACTTATCTTTCTGTTATTTTCTAATAGATATTTTTTTATAAATTATTGCCTTATTTATATACATGTGAGATTCACCATGGTATGTTCATATATGAACATTGGAAAGTTAAGTCTGATTCATTCCATGAACTTTCCCTATCTCTTCCCTCCTTCCTCTGTTTCTTGGTCTTTCTCTGTTCCTCTGGTCTGTTCCTTACTTTGGGTTAGCTTCACACATCAGAGAGAACATTTGACCTTTGTTTTTTGTAGACTGGTTTATTTCACTTAGCATGGTAACCTCAAGCTCCAGCTGTTTTCTTTTTAATTGAGATTTCTAATGCATTTGTGTAGTTTGGTAACCATTTCAGAGACTGAAGCACTTTGTACTCATATGGACCACACCCTTTCAGTGACTGTTTCATTTTCAGGATAATCCTTCATAAATGATTGAGTCTCCAACTCATTATTCTCTCTACCATGTTGAGCTGATAAGGCTGTGTTCTTCATCCTAATTTTTTTCTCTTTAGTAGCCAAGTAGACTATAGAACACTTTAGGAATAGAGGCATTCTTGACACTAACTGTGGTAAATTTTCAAAACTTAACACCTAATCTGTTCACTTTGACTACTTTTTCCTTCTTTTACATGTTTTTACATAGTGGTGAAAATAATTGTCATGGAGAAGTTAAATTATATTTGAAACAGAAATCAAATAAATCATTAATATAATAGATAATGGAATTACATATATTTCAATAGTGTATTCTACTCCAGAGGAGGGGGAATAATTTAACCAAGGGGAGATTTGAAATATGGAAAATTTGCAAAATTTTCCATTTTAAATACTTTAGTCATAGTAAGGCTAGTTGGGAAGTTGATACTTGAACAAAAATTTAAGAAAGTTTAAGGAATTCACAGTATAGATTTGAGGGGCAAAGAATGTACACAAAAGATGGGTAAATGCAAAATTCATGCATATTATTCTTTGTGCATGTGCATGTGTGTGTGTGTGCACATGTGTGAGCATATGCTGTATCTTATGACATTGGCAAAGTAACTACTGAGGCTTAGGGCCTTAAATAATCTTCATTTTTCTTTTCTTTCATTTTTGCTTTTTTGTTTCACTTAATGAGGTATAATAACTTGACTCTTCACAGGAGTCTCTATTTTATATTTTGCTATTACAGAGTGATTCCAATATATATATAAAAAAATGATGGCTCAGAAAACATGTAAATAAGGAGTTACGATTTGGATATGGGGTGAACCCTCAAAGCTCCTAGGTCAACATATAAACATTAAAAAATTAAATGATTAGATTATAAGGCCTGTGACTTAATGAATCAATTCTAGTCTTAATAGACAGAGTGCATGTAACTGTAGGCAGGAGGGGTATAACTGGAGAAAGTGGGTTGCTATGGGCATGCCCAGGGATGATTCATCTTCTGAGGCCCCTTCACCTCTCTCTCTCTCTCTCTCTCTCTATTTCCTGGCTGCCATGAGGTGAGTAACTTCCCTCTACCACATCCTTCTGCAATGCTGATCTGCCTAACCTTGGACTCAGAACAATGGAATTGGTCAACCATGGAACATGGGGCTGGAGCTGGGCTCAGCGCTTGTGGCAAGTGCTTGCTTGGCATGTGTGAGTTTGTGAGTTCAAACCGCAGCACCACTACGCAAGGAAGCATCCGAGCAAGGGAAGCCACATGAAAAATTAAATAAAAAAATTTAAAAATGCTATTCTCTCTCTCTCTCCCTTTCTCTCTCTTACTATCCCTCTCTCTTAAAAAAAAAAAAAAAAAGAAAATGGAAAAAAAAAAACTTCTGAAACCCTGAGCTCAAATCAACTCGAGTCCTGTAAGCAGTTACTTTTTAGGCATTTTGATTACAGTGACACAAAGCTGTCACAGGAAGGTAGTTATTTATCAAATTTAAGTTTAGTGTTTTTAACATTTTTCCTTTGAGACCATAAATAAAAATGCTGTCATACATCTTAATAAGTAGTAAGTTGCTAAATGGACAATTTGAATTTTTATAGTGGTGTCATGTTTAACTTACCACAGAAGAAAGTTTCCTGAGCTATAAAGGCTGAGATTTTCTTAGTATATTATTTCACCTTTTGCTCTTAAACTTTTCACACCGAATTTCTTCTCCTTTGAAGTTTAATGGTTATCTTTCAACATTTAAAAGGCAGAGGCTCTCCTGAGGGATTCAGTGGTAAAACCCATTAGTGAATTTGCTGATATAAAACTTGCATGATACTATAAATCTTTCATAAAATGTCTTTGGAAATGTTTGGATGTGCTTGTATGTGTGCGATGGAGAGTTGTGACGGAAGCAGAGAGTAGCTAGCAACGGTGTTTTGCAATTCATGGGCCTTCGGGATGAGTTTCCAGCATTATATTTTTTAACATTTTAAAAGATAGGATCACATAAAGCTACATTCTCAGAGGCCTTGTTTTACCACCATGTGAATGGACATCCATGTCATAGGATTATCAGAACTGAATAGAAACATTATTAGTGAGTTTTAGCTGTAATAATCCAATGATAACAGATCTTTCCTATATGTATCGTGGATATAAAAGATTATGGTAAAAGTACATCCTCCTGTATACATTTCTACTTTACTTTGACTATCTGGAGGTTCAAAAATACAAAGAGAAAGGAGCATACAGTTTGAAATAATGTTTGTAACTTCTACATTTTTAGTAGAGATTTCTCTGTGAATATAATTTCATTAGTGTAAAAAGTCAAAATTGGAATTTTGCTTTTGGGAAATTTTCACTTCTTTTCCTGTTTTAATCTCCTCCTTTCCATAAATTATACCTAACTATCTTGATATCTTGGAAATAATGCAACAAGTAGAATATTAAAATGACTCTGAAAATTAAAATAAAAGAAGAAGATAGGTTTTCTCAGGACTTAAGGAACTATGTAGTATTTCCTGAGTTGTTGTTGTTTTTTTTTTTTTTAATCTTTGCAATTTCCAAACTGGATGTCAAAGAGATATCCATGGGTTGGAGCAGTGGCTCAGCAGGTGCTTGCCTGGCATGCTCAAGAACCTGGGTTCAAACCCTAGCACCACATAAGTGTCGGAATAATGAAAATCAAATAAAATTGATTCTGTCTCTGTCTCTGTTTTTCTCTCTCAAAAAAAAAAAATAGAGAGAGAGAGAGAGAGAGAGATCTGTAACTGGAGCAGCCAATAGGTACAAGCAAATAATAGGGAAAATCTGCTCTCTGGCTAAAGGACCAGGAAAATGATAGTCTACAGAAGATGTAGAGAAGTGATTTAGATCTCTATACCTATCTTCTGATGCAAAATGGCAGGAGAACCAGGGGATAAATATGGAAGTCACTTGAGAGCAGCTGAATTGACACATATTAGTGGTAGCATACACGTGTCCTGCACCTTGTCCATCTGCTTTTGTTTGGAGCGTCAGACCCAATATGTGAATGCTCTGTCAGAAGAAATTTTTGTCCTTTGTATTAGTGCATTATAGTTATACATAGTAATTGGGTTCATTTTGACAAAATAATACATGCATGAACTTTGATTTACTCCATTTCTGTACCAATTGTCCTCCTTTTCCCTCCCTCCTTCCCCTATTTTCCTTCTTTTGCTCTACTGTGATTGCATATGTATATGCAATTATATATATATGTACATATATATATATATATATATATATCATCTGATTAAAGAAGTAAGAATCAAACAGTAATTATCCAAAGCAGCAAGTAACATAAAGAAATAATGTTTTAATAGGGATTTTTCAGAAAAACACCAATAATGTATAAAATATATGGTAAATGTTTACCACATAAAGTATTTTGAGTGTTTTTACATCCATCATTAAACCCTGGTTCTTGGAAATTTTTTCTGCAAATTCAATTTTCTTAAATATTTCAAATTAAGTCAATTATTGGTTATTTACTTCTATTTGAAAAGTTTTTATTTGTTTTGAGGAGTCTACTTATCTAGGGCAATATTATAAAATATTAAAAATTTCATATTGTTTTACAATATTATTTTAATAAGCATTATAATACTTAATGGCATGTGATGCTTTTGAATACTAGGCACAATATAACATCAATGTTGAAAATGAAAAAACAAAAAAGAAAGCACTGCTGTATGGTTGTACATTGGTAGGATATTTCCTTTGTTTCACTTTCATTACTCTTGCTTTTGCAGAGGAAAAATTGGAGTTCTTGTGATTGCCGGAAGTCTTTATGTTCAAATGTGATCTGTACAGATAACTCTCCGATTTCTCTCTGGCTCATTTTTTTATTTTTACTCAAACTATGGTGTTTCCCTTGTTCTTCATCAAACTTCTCATGTGTCTTTCAACCTCAGAGACATCAGCTCCATGTTTCTAAATCAATTTTCCTCTGACATATTCATCTTCATATTCCTACTTGTCTTTAGGCCTTTTTGCTAATATCACTTCCTCAAAGATGGTCATCTGAGCCTTTCACCCTGTGCCACGCATACTCCCTTCTCCCTTCAGCCTGCTTATTTTTGTTCAAACTAAATTTCTTTCTGTCTTATGAAAAGCATTTTTTGTTATTTATTTCATAGGAAATTTCATGTAGGAAAGGATATATTATTATTATTGGTTCCAAATGCAAAGAACACAGTAGATATTAATTTTTCTCATCCACTGAAAACAGATATAAATAGGAACTATTAAATTTTTCCTGAATAATTAAATAACTCTGGAAATTATTACTTTCAGGGATAAATTAAAATAAAAAAATGACATGTGTGCTACTTATATCCTCTTCCCCCAAAGCATAATAATGATATATTTCTACAGGGTAATTCAATACACTTTTGTATTTTGGCAATGTATATTCTTCCAAATGCAACTATTTTCTCTCTGTACACTGTTAATAAATTTAATACCATGAAAATTTTACAAGTTGAGGTACTAGTTCTATAAAAATTCCATTGTTCTTCATAAAAGCATTTATGTGAGGCAAGATTTTGTTCTAATTACATAATTTATGCTTTCTTTTTTTTAAGAGAGGGGGAGGGACAGAAATAGAGAGAGGGCGAGAAAGAATCAGCTTTATTTGTTTTTTCATCTCAGTTTTGTTTTTCTGACACTTAGTTTTATATGTGGTCCTGGAGTTTGAATCCAGGTGCTTGCTCATCCCATGCAAGAGCTGTAACTGCTGAGCCACCGCTCCAGCCCTAATTTGAGCATTCTAATCCTGTTTATAACTGTTGTTCACTTTATGTTTCACTCAAAACAGACTTTCTTTCAAATTATCTTGAAACCAAGAGAAATGTTTTTCCATATTGTAAGTTTTTCCTCACAGAGAATAGTGTTACAACAATCATAACTGGAAAAATCTGTGCGTCAAAGTATTAAGATCTGTGTTTCTATTTATCTCTCAGTCTCTATCTACATCCATATATAGCTATAGATTCTAATAGTTTACAGAAATCGTATACACGGAAAATGTGATATAGGAAGCAGTTTCATGAAGACAGAACACCATGCATATGCCCAAATGCATACATACATATATTATTAATTCCTGGGCAGGCAGTTAGGTTAATTTTTTTGATAGGCATTAATTTAAACAAAAAATCAGATCATCTCATTTGAAAGGTGAAATGCAAAATTATTATTGAGTAAAAACAGTCAAGTCAAGTTGATTCTATCAAGTCAAATTTGAAAAATTAATTGAATTTTTTTATTAAAATGACCCTGTGACTCATTTTGCTCTCTTGGAGAGAGAGGCTTTGATAAATGGAATAGTTTAAGACATCAACAGTGTTGAAAAGCAGGAGAAAGAGTTTTGTGACTACTCAAACAGTGGGGCAAGTTTGAGTTATGCCAGCAAACGTCAAGTCTGGTCAGCCAGCTCTTGGTTTCAGCAGAATGTAAAGTCATTTAGTTGGTCCTGAAACCAAACTGCACACATTCAGGTCACACTGAGTGATTACAGTGTCACCAAGAGACAACAAGATGAGATTGATTGCAATCATACTGTGGGGCACAGAACCCCAAAGGTCTTTTTGGACAATGTGGTTTCAGTTGAAAATTTTATGAAATCCCTAGGCTGGAAGAAAAATTCAATTTGCCCTGAGTTAAGTTTGGAACTGCAGTTCACAGTCATTCTCTTAGAGCTAACCAGATCCTTTCTTAAGAAATCCTCTCAGAGGACTGAACCCAAATGATTCCCATAGGAATAACTTCATGCTCATTTAAAAGATACATTAAGAGAACCCAATCTTGATGTATCCAGGTTTCTGCAGGGGTAAGCTTAACTGCATGTAAATGTTGCAAGTAGCATAGTCACCATAGTCACGCTGCATTAAAGGATCTCTGAATTAAACAATGAAAAATCCTTAAGAAAAAATAATATGGTTTGTTCCCTTGTTTTTCTGTATGCTTAATAACTAGCTGCTTCATGGAGAACAACTCAAGCATATTTTTGAGGAAATTATTTTATTATTTTTAATTCATTTTGGATTCTTTAATCTAAATGTTTTCTGCAAACCTTGAGAATCAGAGGTCAAACTTCAGTGATGCTAGAATACCTGGAGACTGAAGGAAACAACACAGAGTGAAGAAAGTCACAAAATTAAGTGCTACTTATGTGTCAATTGTCTTAAAACCTCACTTTTTGTAAAAATGAACACTTAGGAAGTACTGAACTATAAGAGGCTAAAGATTCATAGTGGAAAGCACTGCCTGAAGTTAAAAAAACTGAGCAAATATTTCAAAGCTGTGCTGTGCTGGCAGTTGGGCTGGGTAAGTATCTTTGACTGTTTATTTGAACCCCAAATTTGCCACTTTAAAGAATTACTTAAGATGAAAGGGAAAGCACACATTGACCAATACTTAATAAAGCCTATTACCAAGTCTCCACATGAATAAGGTATTTACTCATAATTTAAAATCCTACTGGATAAAAATTCAATACTCTGTAAGTGACAATATAGAGACCTAGAAACACTACAACACAAAAAATCACAACGACAAGTGTACAATAAGTAGTTACTAAACACATAAAGAAGCAGAAATGCAACTTGCAATCAAGAATAGTGTTGGTGAATAGAAATAAAATTCCAGACAGCCCAGTTATTAGAATTAGCATAGATTGGGACTTTAGATTAATTGATAAAGTATGCACAGGTAAAAAGTGATATAATGAGCAGAAAGATATATATTGTCAAAATAGATGTTCATATTCCATTAGGTAATGAAATAAAACTTTTAATTTTGAAAAATTCATTATCTGAAATTAAATACTGATCAGATAGTATTAAACAGTTGATTGGATGATGCAAAATGGTATATTAGTAAACATGAATAAAAGTTAATAGAAATGATACATACTGAAATAGAGAAAGAAAAATATTTTAAGCAATGAGCAAAGTCCCAACAGATTATGGGGACAATATCAAGCTATTTAGTATCCACATACTTAGAATAACTGAAGAATACAGAGCAAATAGAGCAAGAGCACTTGAAGAAGTTCATATGTAAGCTATCGGAAATTAATTAAAAAGATAATCTATAGGTTGGAGTGGTGGCTCAGCATTTGGAGCTCTTGCCAGGCATGCACAAGGACACAGATTTGTACCCAGCACCACATACACAATTAAATGTCAGAGTAACAAAGGCCAGATGAAAAAATAAATGTAGTTCATTCTCTCCTCTGTCTTTTTCTTCTCTATCTCTCCCTCTCTCTTTTAAAACAGGATAATATATTACAATGTAATTAGACGCTGACTTTATCAATTATCTGTTGAAAGCTACTCTGTAACACTGAAAACAAAACTGAATTGAGCATTTTGTACTGCAGAGTTGCTGATGCCAAAGTGAGCAAATTAATCTTTATTTGATGACCTGACATCTTTTACTTTGGTTAAACTTACATTGTGTATGAGTCTGTTATTGGTACATGCTTGTATTTGGGCATTGTGTATCACAAGTTTCTGGATGTTAAGAAAAAGTGGCATTTCAATAAAAAGCTGCAAAATCTGTGTGGAACATTTCTGGGTGAAAATAAATTTACAGTTTCTGCCACTACACACAGCAATGAAAGCAGCTATAGTTACAAGCTCTTTTTTTAAATTTTTTTCCTAAAAAAAACAGTTTAGCATTACTTGAAAGGACTAACATGTCACCATGATTCTTTGCACGTATAGTTTCCTAGTATGATGAAAGGAAAGAAAAATACATTTTTGGATTAATCAGATACTACAAAATTTAAATTAACTTGAATACTGAAGACATTTAAATTTACCAATATGCCAAACTCTTTAAGAATAATGTAACCATTATATTTAAGAGATTACAAACTAAAAATATTGATTTATTTATTGTTTATTTATTCATTAAATGTTGGTTTAGTTTCTTCACTTCCTATTTGATATAACTAGATAAACATGCAAAACTTACAACTGGGAACATCAATCTATAATAGAAGACTCTTCTCATTTTTAAATAAAAAAGATAATTATGTAACATGAGCTTAAGAAATATCTCATGATTAGTAAACACTGAAAATTTTTTTTGTATTTGTTTATTTTTTAGAGTTGTGTGAAGAGTATCTAGAATTCCTTGAATCTCTTTATATCTTCTTTGTCCAGAAATAAGTGCCTAACACAGACAATGGTCTATGTGTCTGGTTACCTAAGACTCGATCCCAAGATCTTTTAGTCCTTTAGGATTATTGCATGCTAGATTTGCTAAGTAACAAAGACAGATTCTCTTTCAGGACATGAAGGCTAATTATTTGAAAATGAAACAAAGGTAGAATACATAGAGAAAAATTTTGTAGAAAACTATCAGGCAGATCTAACATCTATCCGTGAATATCTTCATCCACTGGGACAGTTGTTGGGTAATAAAGAATTTGGTTATTCCCATTAACTTTGAGAATATTGATATAGCTACTATTATAGATGCTTGAATTTTGGGTGCAAGTTTTATTTAGACTATATTTGATATCTTAAAATTAAGTTTAAATTACATCAATAATTATATGAACAAAATGTGGAGGAATTTCTTTTAATAATATATTGATGAAAAATAAATAAATGAAATTCTTTAGGGACAGATCTTAATTGCTAATGTAGATAATAATTTACTATGATATGGCAACATATGTTACAGGGAGAAGTGAGAAAGTATAATCGGTAACTTAAAAAGTTGTCTTCTACTCTGGTGGAAAAGTATTTTAAATAATAAATACCATTTACATCAAACCCATGCTCTACTTAAAATTTCTCTCATGAATTTTGGCAAGTGACAATCCAAATCTCTCAAGAGGTATACACCAACCCAGTGGAAAAGTGCTAAAATAGTTAATGTCATCTAAAGTCTAAACAACTATGTAAAAGATATATATATATAATAGAATGACTAAATAAAGCTATTTAACATATATATTACTTTAAATACTCTACATACCTATCATTTTTGTAGTGAGAATACAAAATCTACTGTTAATTTTTAAGTATACATATATTTTTTATTAAGGGTAGTCATCACAATGTACAATAAATCTCTTTAACACATTCTTTATGTCTTTTGACCAACACTAGTGTTAGTAGCCCCTTTGGCCTAATTTACTCTTCTATGTCCTTTAGACTAAAACAGATTTTACATCAGAAAACGTGTCATGTCAGGAAGAGAGGCATGGCATGAGCTGCTGCATTAGACCTAAGGAAAATCAGGGGCTACATATATATTTATACATATTTACATAAAATGAGATAACAAATAAAATAAAATGACATAAAATAAAAACAAAAATGTACTATAAATCTTAGCCTTTTCTGAAGGGTCGATAATAATTATATTATCTATGCAATGTATACAAAGAAACACCAGAAATCAATTTCTCTTGGCTAAACTAAATTTTTAGAAGTTTAGAACTACATAATGGCACTTTTGGCTGAATAAATCAGTTTATATGATAAGGCACTAAGTAACAAATGACTTAAATTCACATCCTGGTATACAAGGGAGCCCTAGAGGCATCCTGATGTTATTTTCCCAGTTTATGAGGGTTTATGTGGAACAGTCTTCTAGATATTAAAAAAGACATATGTAACCACATAAGTGCTTACACAGCACACACACACACACACACACACAACACATGCACACACAAGCAGGCTTCTTGGTTCAAAGAGAAACTTCTTTATTTTTTTTTTATACAGGATTACAAGTAAGCTTCTAGTAATTTTAAATCCTGAGAAAGAGTGTTAAAAATATCTACATCGTAAGTAGTGTTAAAAATATTATAAGAATAAATAATCATATTTCATATCTGTTGCTCAGAACATTCACCTTTGATAATGAGAATACATTTTTAAGTTTAATATGTTAATGATTCTAATTGACATATGAACACTCTTCACTATTTTGGAGTGAAGGCAGGCTGTGACAACTTGCTAAGAAGTCATTGAACTGGCAAAATCAGTTTTCCTCTGGTTCAATCAGAGAACAATAGAATAGTCACCTGACTATCTCATCAAGTAAATAATACATAATATAATCTTTTTTTTTACAATCATCTAACTGTACTGATTCATTTGGATAGATATTCGGATAGATTTTTAACAATTTTATCATACTACAGAACATGATTCAGCAGAAGAAAACAAAACAAGTACTATATATGATGTGATAGAATCTATGTATGGCACAGTCTAAAAAAAAGTGTAAGAAATAAATCTTGATAAAAAACAGAAATCAGGGACTTGAAGGGTAGCTCTGCGGTTATGGCACTTGCCCTGCATGCATGTATATCCAAGTTCTAACCCCAGCACCACATTCAAAACAAAGCTTTGGAGCAATGAAAGCCACATGAAAAACTAAACAAAATTGATTCTTTCTTTCTCTCTCTCATTGTCCATTTCTCTTAAAAAAAATTAAACCACTCTATTTAATGAAGAAGTAATAAAGCTTCTGAACTTATACCCTATGACCTGAGGACTTTCCCTTTCAAAATGAAATTCACTTTGCTTCTCCTTTGCATGCTCATTTGCAGTCATTTGTGGAATTTTTTTAAATTATGAAAAGTGTATGCTTAATGTGTATAAATAAGTCCCATTTGCCAAGTGACAGAGAAAAAGTGAAAATCTTCACAACTATGCAAATATTTCTGTCACTTGGACTTTATAACCCAGCAGAATACTTTGTTGTTATGTACTTTGGAAATATCAAAATGATGTATGTAATCTATCAGAAACCACAAAAAAAAAAAAAAGAAAATCACTATGGACTTCACTAGGATTTTGGAATAAACTATTTATTTTTCGTAAGAAGTTTGTGAGAAACAACTGTTGTGTTTTTTTTTTTTATTGCTCCTTACATAGTCTCAGTGTCTATACATAAGCCTAGTATCTGATCCAAGGTGCCCCTTGTAAATTCTAGGATATATCTTCCAATTTGTGTAATATATTCCATTCCCAGGAGAATTCATTCCTTTACTAAGAAGAAATGTCACACATGAGACTTGGAGGAAGGAGGCTTTGAATGCATTGTAATTTAAATGAGAAAATTCCAACTTCTCACAGAGTCATCTCTTGCTGCACTGCCAGCTTCCCCTTCCTCCCCTTTATTATGTGAACAGAATTCTCCAATGACCATTTGACTGAGAAAAGCACACCTGAACTTGATATATATATCAAGTTTATACATATATAAAACATATGTGTATATAAAACTTCCAGGCACATACTCACTTGTTGGAAACAGCTGTGATAGTAATCACTATATTTCAACTAATTTTCTTTTCCCCCCCTTTATTTAAAATTTGGGCTATTTCCAGTTTTCCAAAAAGCAAGCAATAAGCCTATATTAGGAGTTCACAAAACTTAGTAGAAGAAAGTCTGAAGAGATTGAAACGGAGTTAGTAGGAGGAGGCGGGGCAGTGTCCACTTTATAAAACAAGTCTAACACCTGTGAAAGTGAAAGAATAACAAAATGTCCAGCAGAACTTCAGAGGGCAGCAATATGGACCAGAAACATGTCATTTCATGAGTCTAATTGGCTACTAAGAGTGGTTCCCTTTTAGCAAAAATGATTCTAGTACCACATCATATTGAGGCATTGGCTGTGGGTAATTGTGTTACTTCTCACTGTGGTACTTTTCTACCAAGCTGCACACATCCATAATCACTATTCGTAAGTTTCTCTCAGATGGGAGCAAGTGGTTACTAATGCCTGATCACATATTTTATCCTACTCTAAATAAACTACAATGTGTTTAATCACAATATCTAAGGAATCTGAATCACAAGTTTCAATATACAACTCTTTTCTTATCTACTATAAAACACCTGTGAAGTCTGTATCAAAGTCTCTCTTTTTTTTTTTAAGAGAGAGAGAGACAGTGAGAGGGAGAGAGATTCAATTTTATTTAGTTTTTCATGTGACTTTCATTGCTCCAACATTTCATTGTGTACCTGGTTCTGGGGTTCGAACCTGCATCCTTACACATGCCAGTCAAGCGCCGTAACCATTGAGTAACCACTCCAGTCCCTCAATGTCTCTTTGGTTTCCCTGGTTTATTTATTCTGGAGGTTTTTCATAGAATTCACGAAAATGGACCTCTCCCATGAGGCATCATTGTCTCGCATATTTCTCAAGTGGTGGAGTTCATGCATAAATCAGTATAATCCAGCAAACCTGCTCTTATGGTTTGGATAAAAGGTGTCCCCCAAAAGCTCAATGTGTGAGAAAATGCAAGAAAGCTGACAGGGGAAGTGATTGGGTTTTAAGGGCCTTAACCCAATCAGTGAAATAATCCCCTGAGAGGGATTTATTGAGTGGTAACTGTACACTGGCAGTGTGTGGCTGGAAGAGGTAAGTCACTGGGGGACGTGACTTCAACGTATACATTTTGTATCTGGTGAGTGGAGTCTCTCTGTCTGGTTCCTGGCAATGCTCTGAGCCACTGTTCTCCACCACACTCTTTTGCCATGATGTTCAGCAACACAATCTGTTATCTAAATTCAAAATATTTTCTGAATGCCTGCTTCTTTAGATTATTTCTTCTGATACCAAATTTAGCAAATCTTGTTGTGTGATTCCCCATAGAGACAGAGCCTGAGCCAATACTTCAATTATACTTCAATTGTTAAGAGGGTTATCTGGGTAGTGTTTCCAATAAAGATTGATAGGAGTGTAAAAATGAAAGAAGATAAGAATGCCAAAAAAGTGTACATTTTCAAGCTAGTTACCCCTAAGAGCAACTAGATCTCAAATTTTTTTGAGAAATTAGGTGGGACTGAAGATCATAGCTTTTCTAGTTATCTGATGATAGAGGTGAGGAAACTAACACCATATCTACCTCTCAGCATCTGTCATTGTATGAGGGGTGAGTACTACCACGTTCAACACTTCTTCAGCAATTCTTGTTTGCCTTATATCCAGAAATGATTCTGTGAATAGAAAAACAACTTCAGAAAAATGCTACAAGATTTCATACCACAGAACTTTTGGCGTTTAAAGTGAAATGTTAAAAAGAATTAGCTCAACATCAACAAAATCTTCAACAGATTAAAATAACAGAAGCTAAAAAATAAAGTCTATTATTTGAGATTATAGCTATACAGCAAAGAATGAAAGTAATGTGTTTTGTATGTTTAGAACCTTAATATAATTATTTTTAATAAAATAAGTTGAAGGGACACATAGTTGCACATTTCGCTTCATATGAAATGTCTACAACAGACAAACTCACAGAGATAGAAGAACATCGATTAGAACGTACTAGGAAAGGAGATAAGAAATTCTTTCTGAATGGGTGCAAAGTTACTATTTCAAGTAAAGAAAAATATTTTAATATAGTCACTATTCATGAATAAGGAACAATGTTTTCTAAATATAATCTACAGAGTATGAATTTCCAAATGTTCAGGGATTCCCTATGAAGTGATATGAATAATTTCTTCCTTTCTGGGTTTTTTCTTTTAAAGAGAGGGACAGTGTGTGTACATGCATGTGTGTGGTGTGTTTGTGTGAGAGAGAAGGGGAGAAAGAATCAATTTTTATTTACCTTTTCATGTAGCTTTCATTGCTCTGACTTTTCTTTGTGTATATGGTGCTGGAGTGCTGGGGTTCTTTGTGACACCAGGCAAGCACCATAACCGCTGAGCTCCAGCCCCAGAACAATTTCTTTAAATAAGATAAAAATGCTAAATATCATTAGCACACAGCTCATGAAGGAGAAGGCATGAATGAAAAGTATAAAAAGAATTTCAAAATCATTAATACCCAGGACATTTCAATTTCTAAAAAAATTGTAATAAGATGTACAATTATGTTAAAACTTTATTAATGTAAAATTAAATATTATTTCATATATTTATAATTTAAAAATTTTCAAAGTCAGGGATTATGTATTGCAAATGGTAACTAACAATAGGAATTCTCAAAGACTTTTGGTGTGTTTGAAAACAAAACTGGGACACCTTATGAAAAAAATTAACAGCATCTAATTAATGGAAAACTATATTCCCATTTCTGTTATATAAGAAATTGATGCAAAGATACACAAGAAATTCCTGGAACAATGCTGTATTTTTTCACTGGATATGTTGCTTTTGATTCATTGACACTGGAATACTTTAAAGCAATTGAAGTGAATAAATTTTGTGGATAAACCTCAGATATATAATTAAGTAAAAATAGCCAGATGCAGAGTGATAAATATCAAATTATGAACTCTGGAAAAATCAAGTATGTAAACCAATTGATTGATTATATCATAATTGATTAAATCATTCATATTTTTTAGATTAAAAAATAGTAGCCAAAATTGATTTCAAGCTCAAAGTAGAAAGACACAGTATCAAGGCTCTTCTTTATATGTGTAAATGTTCATTTAAAAATTGGAAAAGGAGCCAGGTATGGTGGTACATACCAGTAATCCCAGAGACTGACTGCACTGAGGCAGGAGGTTCAAGGCCAGCTGTAGCAACTTATGCAGACCTTCAATAACTTAAAGAGAGACCCTGACTCAAAATAAAAAATAAAAAGAACGGGGAATATAGGTCAGTAGTAAAGCACCCCTGAGTTTAATAACCAGTACCAAATAAATAATTAAAAAAGGATTCAAATCAAATATAATTATATATTAACACTAATTTAATCTGCATGTTGGATAAAGTGTGTTCACCATATTTTAAAGTCATTTTTAATGCTTTGTGTGTTTCCTTAAAAAAAAAATTACTACAACAGAGCCTGTGTATTTCATCATAGCTTGCCTTCCCAGTTAGGATATTATGACTTAATGTACATTGCTTACACATAACTTTGCTTTTAGTTTTTCTGTTCCATTATCTTTTAATTTGTAAATAGCATATGAAGGTATAAAATTATGATTTGAATGACTTTTAATAATAAAGTTTAGACATTTATTTTTCTTCATATCTCATCTTTATTCTTTTTTCTATCAGATGATATCTTTGTTTCATTTTTAACTTTCATTTTATTTATTCATATTTGCATTTAATTCTTTTAATTATTTGTACATTAATAAGGAATTTTTTAAAACTTTCCAATATAAAAATTTCAATTTTTAATTGAATTTTTCTTTCCAACTCTAAATAAATGGTTCCACTTCTGCAGTTGATCTTTAAACTGAAATTCATCTTTATTCTCTCCTTCTCACACCAACCATGGTATATTTCCCTCATTCTCAACCAGTACTACATCTAATCTAATTTACTTGCATGATGCAGACCTTCATCTCTGTTTCCCAAAGTCTCTTCATCATATTTGTTTCTTAACTTTCTATATGAAAGAAACATTCAGAATAACAGTCCTACCGACATTATTTATGATGAATTCCAGCTCCTTGTGATTTCCAAGCACGACTTCCCATATTGATAAAGCACAGTAATTCCTCGTTGTTATTTTTCTCCTGCAGATGTAGAAGCATGAGCATTCCATGAAGCAATTATTGCTTTGCTCTCATCATGACACCTTTTGGAAGTACCAGCAACTTTCCCAGGAACCAGGTTTTCTAACTCAGCAAAGACTAAAGCTGGGAATATTATGCACACATTTTTCAAACACAATACTGGTAAGAAAAGCCCATTCTACTCCTATCCATCTTTTGTTTATCAAGCTAATGTAATTCAGCTAGATGGGATACAACCGCTGCCTCTGACCCGATGCGTTGACTGAGCAATTCATAGTTCATCACAGTGTTCTGTGAGGACCCTCCTTCTAGTAATAGAATGTTTTATAACTCATGTGACTTTTTCACATGCCATTGCACTAATTTATTGGTAAAAAAAAGAGATTATTCTGAGGCAAGATATGCAATGTTTCATGTTTGTATTGGTCATTAGATTATTGGGGGATATTGATTTAAACAAGTGGGAAGCAGGGGAAGGGGATGGGAGAGATAAAGGGTGGTAATTGGGGGGCTCTTGGGGTTAAATCTAATTTTCAGAATCTATATATATATTATATTTTTTCATTAAAAAGAATATATGAATATCATATTGTTACTTAATATGCATTTATGATTGTACAATAACTCAATTTTTTAATAAAAATGAATTAAAAAATAAACAAGTGGGAAATTGTCAGAAATTGATACAAGGAAAATAAACTCATATCCATTCTAGGCATCACTTCTGAGAAGGAAAAATCAATCATCCCCCCCAGAGTGGAATGGTTTGAATGTAATCAACTTAGCACTGAGTGAGTGGCTTGTCTCTGAGACACTGGGCCGTATATAGATCTCTGTATTGGTCTCTGCTCCTAATGGGTTGGGGAGAGGAGCCTACACTGTAATTCTCTGTCAGCCTGAGGCTATAGTGCCTGAGGACAGAGACTAGCTGATATCAGCAATATGTGTTCTACTGGGTTGTTAAGAGCATCCTCTGCTACAGATGTTTTCTGCAGCCCTTTGTTTGATGCGAGACAGTTTCACACACATTGTGCTTGCCTTCATGAGTCCAGGCACTTACTTTTCTCTTACTTTTCTAATCTCGCTCTGGACCAGTTAGCTATTTGATACTTATGGTAGTCCATACAGTTGGGTTGTTTTTCCAGGGCAACTTTTCACTCAATACCCATTGGACAAGAAAAACTAATGATTATAGCATTATATGCTAATAGGATTTTGATGCATTTCAGAACCATTTCCTCTGATTAGTGCAATATTACAACTGCAGTCTGTTTTCATCTCACTCCAAAATATTGGCTTGATCTATATATAAACTGGAACTGATAGCTTTCCTTTTCTGTGAAGTAATTGTAAGAAACCTTATTTCATAGAAAGATTATAAAATTAAGCTGAGGGAAAAGGCTAGTATGTAAATATATACATGTACCTCTGCAATAGGCCTGATAAACTCTGATATCAAGTTGTCACTGCAAGTACTTGATGGATTCATAGTATACCTGACTTAATTTTAACAGATTTGACAATACCAAAGTTTAGGTGAGGTCATGTCATCATCATCACTTAAGTACTATGACCAGACACTCAATCTATACTAGGATCAGATAGAAAACAGAAGTCTAAAACAGCCTCCAAGATTCTTCCTCAAACCTGTACACATCCTGTGTAATTCCCTCCCCTGGATCATAGGGATTACTTGTGAAAATGATCAGACTTCATTCCTGTGATTAGAATACATTACATGGGAAAGGTAAAAAGGATCTCTGTAAATGAGAGTGTAAAATCAGTTTATTTAAAGTAAATTGAAATAGAGATTATTCACTGTGGGTCAGAATTTATTTGGTAAAAGACATTAAAACCATACCTGAGAATGTTACTATGCTGAAAATAATTCTCATGCTGCATTTGAAGAAGTGTTTCCATATTGTGAAATGGCAACATGGATAGGACTTGAGGGTGGCCTTTATAACTTGAGGGCAACACTTACTGACAGCCTGAAACAAATGGGCATCTTTGCTCTTCCATTACAAAGAAAATAAATTTGCCAACAACCTGATGAGAAGACCAGGAACACCAGATAAAAATATGTCATCCTTAAAATCTTGATTTCTACTTTGTGGTCCTTGAGCATAGAAACTAATTATAGCATTTAGGCTTTTGATCTATAGAAACTAGAATTATAGGTATTATTTTCACCTGAAAATTTAGTGATGATATTTTATGCATTATACAAAGCTAATGATGATCATTTGTAAACAAAGATCTTTTTAAATATTAAGTGGTCCCTTCTCTATTTTTTATTATTATTTTAATATTTTTAAATGATTGCACTTAAAAGTATTATTTGGATTCTCTGGTGAGAAAAAAGTAAGATAAATTGTTGATTGCCTCCTAGATCCCTCCCTATCCTCCCTCCCTCTCCCCTACTTTCTACCTATTCATTCCCCCCTCCCCACACTACATATCTATGATTCCCCTAGATCATATATTGCTTTGAATTTGCTGAGTCTAGTATAAGAGCTTGACTACCTTTCACCCAAGCCTGGTTTTGCTCTAGCTTCCACAAATGAGGGGAAACATTTCATGCTTGAGTCTCTGGGTTGGCTAATTTCGCTCAGCATACTTTCTTCCATTGCCATCCATTTACCTTCAATGGCTGCCATATCATTTTTTCTAATAAGTGAGTAGTGTATGCATAGATGTATAAAAGCTTTTAGATGCATCCATCCAGTGCAGGCCATCTGATTGATTCCATAATTTAGCTATTGTAAATTGAGCTGCTATGAATGTTGATTTTGCTGTAATGTGTTGATTCTAGCTCTTCTGGGAAAATACCCAAGAGAGATATAGCTGGCTTAAATGGTGGATCCATCCCTAACTTTTAGAGTCTCCACACTGCTTTCCAGAGTGGCTGTACTGGTCTGCAGTTCTACCAACAGTGTGCTAGTGTCCTTTCTCCCTGAAAACTCTCCAGCATTTGTTATTGTTTGTATTCTTCATCTTTGCCAATCTGACTGGAGTGAGGTGGAATCTTATTGTAGTTTTGTTTTGCATTTTTCTGATTATTAGTGATGTAGAATATTTTCTCATTGCTTTCATTGGCTTGCTGCTTTCCTCTGCTGAGAAATTTCTGTTTAGCTCTCTGGCCCATTTATTGACTAAATTGTTTTTGTTTTTGATATTAAGTTTTTTGAGTTCTTTATAATTTTGTGTATTACTCCCCTGTCAGAGAAATCACACATGATGACTCTTTCCCATTCTGTAGGTTCTCTCTGGACAGTTTTGACCAATTCCTTTGTTAAACAAAAGCTTTTTAGTTTAATGGCATCCTACTCACTGATTCTTAACTTTAATTCTTTCACTTTGAGTGTCTTGTTGAGAAAGTTATTGCCTACGCCTGTATGTTGTATTGTTGATCCTAATTGCTCTTCTAGCAGTTGTATGGCGGCTGGTTTAATTCCTATTTCTTTGATGCATTTTGATTTGATTTTTGTGCAAGGTGAGCAATAAGGATCTAATTTCTACTTTCTGTATGTGGTTGTCCAGTATGTGCAGCACCCTTTGTTGAATATGTTCTCATTACTCCATGTTTTAAAGATTTGGAAGTCAGTCTCAGAGTCTTCTCTTCTATTCCATTGGAATTCATGCCTATTTTGATACCAATACCATGATGTTTTTCTTACTATAAAGTATACTTTTAGATCTGGTACTGTGGAACCTTCTGTTTTATTTTTTTGCTTAGTAATGATTTGGCTATTCTGAGTTTCTTGTTATTCCAAATGAATTTGAGAATTACTTTTTCTATATCTGTGAAGAATGACATTGGTTTTAAGATGCAAATTGCTTTCACACTGCATAGCACTTTTGGCAGAATGGTCATTTTAACTATATTAATTCGGCCTAACCAAGCACATTGAACATCTTGCTGTCTTTTCAGGTCTTTTTCAATTTCTTTCTTCAATGTCCAATAATTTTAATTGTAGAGGTCTTTTACTTCCCTTGTTAGATTAGCTCCCAAATACTTTTTTTTTTAATTTTTGAAGATATTGTGAATGGGACCAATTTCCTGATTTCTTGTTTTGCCCTATTATTTTTAGCATATAGGAAAGCTAATGATCTATGGATTATATTATATGGATTATATTATGGATATATATATATCCATATATATATTATATGGATTATATTATGGATTATATTATAGCCTGCAACTTTGGTAAATTCTTTATAAATTCAAGCAGTTTTCTGGTGGATTTTTTAAGGTCTAGAATGAGTCACAAATATTTTCTGAAGAGATAATAATAAAATTTTCCAAAAGAGAAACTTCAAACTTGGGCATAATGTTCTTCAAAACAGAAAGGACGGGGTCCATGAGCCAGGAAGTTGTCCAGGGTGTCCCCAACAACCCCTCACAAAACACCATACCCAGGTATTGCACAGGCCCAGGATTCATGTCCTGGGCCAGCAGGTGCCCAGGACACCCTGAGGACCCCTGCCCGGAGCCAGCCAGCTACAGCACATACCTGGCAGGTCTAGTTATATTGAGCCTGTCCTTACTTGTCAGGATTCCAGGTTCCTGCATGGTGCATAGGCAATCCTGTTCCAGCCTGACCCATGCCTCTGGGACCCCAGGATCAATTTTCTCCTGTTTTTGATGTTTTTGTCATGTATATGTGAATGTTTGGCATTCTGTGTGAACAAATTAAGAAGAAATTTGAAACCCTAACTATTGTTAATTTCATCCTTTGGTAACAATTTCCTCTGGGCAATTACTTGCTATAAATGTGGAATACCCCAAGACAACCTGAATTTGACCTCGTATAAGGAAATGCATATTTTAGGTACATTCTTAATAATTATACTCCTAAGAAGGCCCATGTGAAAGTCTGTTGATTAAGTCCCATCTTTCTTTGTCGGCATTATAGTTCGATGTTTGCCGTATCTGCTAGTCTCATAAGAATACTCACAGTTATGTTTTTCTTTCATGATATTTCCAAATTATCATACATTTAAGGAGAAAAAAGGACAACAAAATTATGCTCACTTGTCTAGATGTCTCTTGTTTCTATACTTTTAACTTCATAAAACTTTGTTCTTTTATTAATTCGTCGATGCCTTTAAGTTCATTTAAAAAATATTGCCTATATTTTCTATTAATCCTAATGACTGCTATTCTGAAACAAAGCAGAATTCCATTTATAATTCATTCTTTAAAAGAATGAATAAAGTATTAGCTACTTTTGAGATAACACATTGTCCAAGATACAATTAATTGAAGAACAAAATAAAGAGGGAAATAAAAGAAGAAATGTATATGAAGGAAAATAATTGGCCCAAACTACCAATTTTTTAAAATATGAACTTCCAAAACAATGTGTGCACAAATCACAATACGCACACAGAAAACATCACAACATTTTCAATCGGCTGAACATAAAATAAAAAGAGGTCATATTGAGATCAGTCAAATTTTATAATGGACATTTTACATAGAAGATAAAAATACAAATCATGATGAAAATGTAATCAGAAGCAGGGAAGCCCAGAAAAATAATGAAACAATATTTTTAAAGTGTATAAAGTAATAAAAAAGATCAGTCAACTTAGAATTCCCACTTAGAATTCAACCTAAAGTATTCTTAGAAAATTAGCATGAAACAACACCATCGTAATCTGTTGGGGTGTAGCCTTCACCCCTATTTCAACAGCTGCCCTAGGGTGATCTTGTTACTATTTCCATAAGTTCCTTCAGGAAGGGCTGCTAGGTCCTGCTTTGTTATGCAAAGAGTGGGTTGGAATGTGCTGTTACCTAGTTGTTTGTCTGTACTCAAAATCTGCATAACCCCTGGCAACTCCCTTAGAAGGATTATT
>PVKS010014519.1:0-16054 GCA_004027875.1 Aplodontia rufa | reverse complement strand
TGTGTGCCTTAAGAATAAATGGATTCTGAGCTGCCATCAGCTGCGTGTGGTTGCCTCGTTTCCCCGGCTGGGAGGGAAGGGGTCCCCGGACGAGGGGGGACCCGGGTTCCAGCCGTCGGCACTCACCCTCCTCCTGATTGGCTCCCGGGGGGGACAATACAGCCCCCCAACATAATCAGTTAGAGTTAAAATAATTTATTGAAAAGAAACCTACCTTTAAACAAAAATAAAATCTTCTGAAGAAAATTGATACAAGGATAACTAAGATCAACAGAGAGTAAAAGAGAGCAGAATAAACAGTACATGTGTAGTTATACATAAAAGAGTTATGATTATGCAATAATTTCTTTTTTCCTTTCTTTCTCCTTCTCTTCCATTCTTTTCTTCCTTTGTATCTGTACGAATAATGCAAAACTTTAAAGTGGCTATTTTCCTAATTACTTCAAGCATGAAACACACAAACGATATAAGCTATACTTATATATTATAGATGTGAATTATAAATAGGTTAATAACAGAATAAGTGATACAATTTTAAACTCATGATAATTAAGTTTGCAAATTTTAATCACTAAAACTATCACTAAAATTCATTAAGAATGTGTAGTTCTAAAGCCAACAGATGAAGCTTAAAAAACATGTTGAATTAAGCACAAAGAAGCTGGATAAGTAAATTAATTTACAAAAACAAGATGATCAAATTAAATAATTAATAAATTATTAGAAAAAATTAAATATTAACACTCTTTAACATATACAGGTATTACTATCTGAAATTAAATTCTAAAGATTATTAACTTGGGAAAAATTATCCAGTCAATTAGCTGTCTAGAAGAGAAATACTTCCAGTATGAAGGTACAAAGAAGTGAATGGAAGAAAGTCACATACAAAGGTTGAGTGGAAGAAACAACACATATAGTACATATGTGAAAGCCAAAGTGATTGTATTTATTCAAGCAAAATAAAAGAAAAAAAAAATGAGTGTTACCAAAAATAATGAGAGTATTTTTTCAATGATGATAATTCTATTACTCAGAATGTCCCAACATTCTAACATGTGTGCACCTAAATGCAGAGTTTCAAACTATATAAAACATAGTTAGAAGCCCATTGGGAGAAAAAAAGACAACTCACAATGATGTTTAGGTATATTAACATCCCCTTCCAAAAGTTAATTTTAAACTTAACAACATAAGCACTAAAAAATAAATTATCTGGTTGCTTTTTAACATTGTTATTTGACACACTGGATACTAAATCCAAGAACTCTAGTATAAATAACTTCTCAAGCTGCATGATTTGCTCACTAAACTAGACCACATAATGTTTCATAAAATGTCATATTATCTCAAAAGAATGAAATCTTGCAGAGCTTGTTCTCTATTTGTAACAGAATAAAATTAGAAATCAATAACAGTAAGACATTTAGAAAATCCTCACTTGATTTTAAATTAAATGGCCTTTGTAAATAATACTTGATCAAAGAAAATAATCATAAGGGAAATTGGAAAATATGCTATATTGAATGATGATAATCACAGCATAAAATTTTGTGGTAGGTTATAAACAGTGTTTACAAAGAAATTTATAAGTGTAATCATTGGATTGAGTCAATTTTCACAGTTATGTCTGCTAAACTTACACTTTACATTTCATGGTAAGAACTTTTTGTTAAAATTCTTATAACATAATGCAATTTTAGATGCCTGAATTGTTTTTAAAAATCACAATATATGTCTTTTTGCTGTTAAACTCATTTTTATGAGTTTTTTCATTTTTATGCCAATATATACTTTAAATTTGCATAAAGTATATGAAGTATACTTTATGAAGTAGAGATAAGGAAAAGGACTCTGTAGTAAGGACAGGATTAGAAAATCACTGCTTCTCATACTTTCACTGACTGAACTCCTCTGGTACTTTAATATTACGTACTTAAAATCAGGTTCTGGGGCAAGAAATTTGTTCATCACAATTATGTCTAGTAGATAGAGTTGCTTAACTGTGCTGGATTATAGCTTGCAATAATAATAAATAATAGAGCAAATCTCAATACAGCTGAACAGTTGTCACCACAGCTAAGAGTCAGCCAATCAGAAGGTCAGACAGAAAATATAACTGGGGAGCATGCACAAACTCAGCTGCCAAGGCTAACATAATGCTGATCTTCACAGCTGTAGGCTGTGGCTGCCAAACCTTTCCCAGGAGCAGGTTTGTGTATTGACTTCAGGCCTAGTGGATGGAGAAATAAAATTTTGTTCAATCAAAACTGCTAGAAATAGAAGGAAGTGTGTCTAGTTAATGTTGAAATTGTCAATGTATGTCTAATGTTTTACTTTTGTCAAGCTTCAGAAAGCTTAGGTTTTCGGTGAAAGTCTATTTTTTTTCCTGTGCAATCTTAGCAATTGGGATATTTATTTTAATTGCATTTAGTTTGAAAAGTTTATATTTCTTTATTATTCAATTCTATCTCACAGAGGCTAAACTACTTCAGTAATAGATATATATTCCTGAAATTATTTATTAAAGAAACTTTAAGATCCCTTCTATACTTTTGTTCAAATTTATGGTCTACCTAAAATTAATAAATTTTATCATATGATTTGTCATTACTATCTTAATATTTATGTTACATTGCTAGGTAAAAGGATAATGCCCTCATAGTTGACACAAGTGTAAATTTGTTGCTTATAAGAAGGTCAGAAACAGAGGTGAAAAATAAAAATTTCTTTTTTTAAAAAAAGAGGGACAGCAAGAGGGAGAGAGAAAGACAATCAATTTTTATTTAATTTTTCGTGGACTTTCATTGCTCGGACACTTCATTGTGTATGTGCTGCTGGAGTTTGAACACATGTAGTCGCACATGCAAGGCAAGCACTGTAACCACTGAGCCATTGCTCCAGCCCCTAAACTCCCTTAAAAATACTCAGTGTCATTTATAGTGTAGAGTCATGGTGACATGACTTTCTCTGGTATATTTTCTGAAACCCTACATCCCAAGAGCTCACACTGATAACAAAGAGATCATGACTAGAATGAGGTCTTCTGAGGTACATCAGGAGTTCCAACTCTTCCAATTCAATCAATTTATACAAATTAGAAGTTTTGACAGAAGCTAATGACACTCTACATGTGCAGGTAGAAAAATTTGGGCGATGTTTTGCTTTTATAAATTTTGGTAAGTATATGTGTCAAGTGGTAAGATCTGAAAAATGCTTAAATTGTGTCCTGCAAACTTTCATGAGAAAATATGCTCAGTATTATATTCACATTGTTAAATAAAAACATTTTTTATATAATTGTAGAGATAATTTAAATAAAGATATATATATATATACACACACACACATTACAGAAAACTCAATAGAAAAACTGGCCATGAATTTCATCAGGAATTTTACAGAAGGCCTTTCCTTGAAATGAAATAAAAATACAAGTACAATAAATAAAATGTATAAAAACTTACTGAACATCCCAACCATGTGCTCCTCAAAGGCAACATGGACATAGAGTACTATAAGTACTGAATTGTGAAAAAAATAGCTCTGAACATTTAAATACAACTTTCCTTAGGCATTTGTTTAGAATTTTAATAAATATTTTTCAGTGAGTTCATCTATCTAATACTTAGGCATAGTAATTATTCACCCTATAAATTATTCTGCTAAATAATCTTAATTGATATATTTTCAGCATTTTAGAATGCTCATCATCCAGTTAAAATTGTCAAACTACTTTGATATATTAATCCACTAAAATTAAATGTACAAAAAAAATTTCTGTAATAGTATAAGGGAATTGACAGTTTGTAGCCAGACAAATGGAAGAAAAATTATTGTAATTTGGCTTTAGTTGTGTAAGATAAATACACATACACGTGCAATACACACCCAGGGTTTTCGGTCACTAATTTTGAGGACACCAGAAAGGAATGTTTTGCAAACAATTTGAAAGAAATTGGTATATTAAACAAATGTCAGAAAGTTAGTTTATATTGAAAATACAACTTTTATAATGAATACTATGAACTATAACACATTATTTTTGCAAATGTCAGCAAGTTAGTTTACATTGGAAACATAATTTTATAATGAGCATTATGAAGTATAAAATATTTTTAACTCATAGCCTTTGATATTTATTCGATAAAAATAAAACTGCATAAATTAAATATGCATAAAAAGTCATAGAAGGACAAAGTAAATCAGAAGCAAATAAAAATTATATAGAAATTATTTTTAATAACAAACAAAATAAATGGCCAGAAAATTTAACAAATAAAGCATAGGTATAAGAATGCTAAAATGATTGCAAATCATCAAACACAAAGAATTATTAATCACAAATCTACTTTGAAAAACTCTAAAACAAATTACTTTGGAAACCTAAATGAAATTAGTAATTCCCCTAAAAATTACAATTTAGTTTTTTTTATCATAGAAGAGACAGTGTTTAAAGACAACAATGGCAATACCCTCAAAATATACCAAGAAGGAATATTTATGGAACCAACGCAGCAAGGAGGCAAATCTTTTGTTTTTTTATATTAAACTTACTTTTCTATTGGTGCATTATAGTTGCATATAATGATGGGATTTGTTGTCACGTATTCATAGATGTACACAAAACAGCAATACAATATCCCCCTCCACCTCCCTGACCTCCCTCCTCTTGTTGCCCAGATCCCTTGCCTCTCTTTCTTGGTCCTGTATTTTTCCTAACATATCCAAGTACATTGACATAATTTTTATACCTATGAAGAACATTTTTATATACATGACTGTAATATATACAATGGTGTGCTTATAAATGCTTAGAGTGTACCATGCTTTAACTCAGTTCCAACATTTCCCCTTCTTTTCACTTCCTTTATACCTTGTTATTTTTTGATATAATTGACAAAAGGTTTATCTTGCTACTGTGTGCAATATTGACATATTGCATATTTTTTACAATTCACTTTTCACTATTTTTTCCTTTTTTAAAATGAATTCTATAAGTGTTAGAGATAGAAATGTAAATTACAAAGGAAAAGACAGTGTATTACATGCATGTATGGATGCATATAATCCATCTGATACACACACATATGCCTATATATATTTAAATTTTTATGAGTGCTGTGGCATTATTTCTGAATAGTAATCTATAACTTACTTTCTCACTTTCTTAATTCTGTCTGTTTAAGATAGCATTTTACAAATAAATATTCAATGTAGTTAATATACCACTTTTCCACTATTTTTAGTAATTTTTCATTTATAAAATTCATTACATATTATTAGATGTTGATTCCCTTTTTTCTATGTGTTTTAATGTTTTTTTTGTTTTATAATTCTTTATGTAGTAGATTTTTGTGTGTAGTATTTTCTAGAGGTAAAGATTATTTAACAAATATATATTCAACTTTGACTTGTAATTTGGAAGACATGAAGTAATTCAGGTTAATTGATCAAATTATGCTTATGTTCTAACATAGCATATTTTTAGATTGCAAATCTAATGCAAGAGCAAACAGTAAGTGAATATACTCATTGAAAGTAAAATTCAAACTTTCCCAGACCATTTGTAGATTAGGTTAAAAACCACCTGTTAAAGCTTTACCAATTTTTCTTCTACACAGCTAAAGAATTAAGAATGTGAAGAGTGGACCTACAGAATGAGAGAAAATCATGGCTAGCTACTCCTCCAACAGGGAGCTACTATCAAGAGTATACAAAAAAACCCTCAAAAAACACATTGAACCCAATCAGTAAATAGGCTAAAGAACCAAACAGAAACTTTGCAATAGAAGAAATACAGAAGAAGACTAATATGTATATGAAAAAAATTCAACATCTCTAGCAATTGGAGAAATGCACATCAAAACTACACTGAGATTCTACCTCACCCCAGTCAGACTGGCAAAAATGAAGAATACAAACAACAATAAATGCTAAAGCGGTTGTATACTGTTGGTGGAACCGCAGAATAGTATAGCCACTCTGGAAAGCAGTATGGAGACTCCAGAAAAAACTAGGGATGGAACCACATTATGACCCAGCTATTCCACTCCTTGGTATTTTCGCAGAAGTTATAAAATCAGTGTATTACAGTGATACAACTACATCAATATTTATAGCAGCACAATTAGCAATAATTAAAGTATGGTATCAACCCAAATGCCCTTCATTGATTCATTGGAGGAATGAATCCAAAAACAGTAAGACACACACACATACACACACGCGCGCGCACACACACACACACACACAGGAGTTCTACTCAGCTATTACAAAGGAAAAAAACATGGTTTTTGCTGATAAATGGTTGGAAATGGAAAAAAAAATATGCTAAGTGAAATAAACCTAACTCAAAGACTCAAAGGTCAAATGTTTTCTATCATATGTGGAAGCTAGAGTAAAACTAAGGATAGGGTGAAAGATAGTCAAGTTTATACAAGACTCACCAAAGTTGGAATAACACATGATCTGAGAGATGTCTTGTTATGAAGCAGTGTTGGTGGGTTAAGGGAACAGGAGGATAAGAAGGGAAAAAGGGAGCTATAAACACCATATGGCATATTTTACTCCACTGAGATGCTAAATAATACTCAGACATCTAAAATCAGAAAATTAAAAAATATATATTTACATTATATATGTACTTGTACATTAACATCTGTAACTAGAGAGAATTCACAATGGTGGGGGGCAGCTTCCAGGGTTCAAGTTATGTTGCCATTACCTGTGAATGTATGAATGTGTAAAAACAAATCCCTTCACTATGTATGGCTATGTTGCACCAGAAACAAAACCAAAAACAAACAAAAAAAACATTTATCAACTTTAAATCAAATTGATCTTTTATGGAAGAGGCAGATATTCTGCCAAGGTCACAAATTGTTCTTACAATTTTGTATCCTTATTAACTGGTCTCATTTAGGCATCACTATGTGTGTCAGGAGACGTTAACAAATGATTGAAAACCTAGAAAAAAAAAACAAAAACAAAAACCAGAAATTGATCCATAGATGATACAGATTTTGGATCTATTGAATAAAATTTTAAAAACAATTATGATTGATGTATGTCACAAATAGATGTGTAGATAAAAAATATTGCCAGACAGCAACCCTGATAAAAACATTAAATTGGTTTAAGTTTTTACATATCATACATAATATTAACAAAATATGGTAATATTAAGAATTAAGGAAGAAGAATCTCCACGCTGCTTTCCTCCCAGTTATCCCACTCCTAGGTATTTTCCCAAAAGAACCAGGGTCAGCATATTATAGAGACACTGCTACATCAATATTTATAGCAGCTCAATTTACAATAGCTAAACTATGGAACCAACCCAGATACCCCTGGCGGGATGAGTGGATTCAAAACTTTGGTATATATATTCAATGGAGTTCTACTCTGCTATTAGAGAAAATAATGTCATGGCATTTGCAGCCAAATGGATGGAGATGGAAAAATTGATGCTGAGTGAAATATCCCAAACTCAGAGACTTAATTAAGAGCTGAATGTTTTCACTCATATGTGGAAGCTAGAGTAAAATCTAAGATAGACTGGAAGTTAGTTAAGCTCAATAATAAACTCAACACAGATGAATTTTTACATAAGCAATGGGAACCATAAATGTGAAGCTGGGTTGGGGAGAAGGGAGGGTAGAGGTAGGGGAGTAAGATTAGGGGATTATCAATGCAGCTGGAGGGAGGGATTAGGGGGGTTATCAATGTAGGTGGGAGCTGTCGACTCCAGTGAGAAGCACAGCTACATATAGGTGGGTAAAGAGGATCTGAAAATTCACAAATGAATATACATGTATAGTCTTAGTTCTATCTATAACATGGGGATTGTAAGTAGAGGATACATGAGACCAGGGAGGGGTCGAAAGGGGGAAACCCTGGACTAGGATTAGCCTTAATTTACTTTGTCAATATGCATATATGCATAAATATGTAACAATGATTCCCTCTAATATGCATGAATATATTGAACAAATTAAAACAAAAAAAGAATCAAGGAAGAACTTAAAACATTTTAAAATAACTTAAAACTAGAATACTCAACTATATGACATATAAATGAAAAATTTCTGGTTTGAAGATGAGACACAGTAAAAGGAGGAAGATATTATAAAAATGTGCCATACATTGCTGTTATCTAAATGTTTGTGCATCCCCTAAATAATATGTTGATACCCATACACCTATTTAAGAGGTGGAGCATTTAGAAGATCATGAGGTCATGAGGGTAGGATCCTCATGGAAGGGATACGTACAATTATAAAGAGGTCTGAGGGAAACTTATTTTCTTCTGTGTGAGGACATAACTATTTAGTGCCATTGATGAAGCCCAGGACCTTCACCAAACATCGAATCTGCTGGTGCCTTGATATTGCACTTGGCAGCATCCAAGTCTAAGGTATTTTTGTTGAAGCAATGTTAACTGACTCAATCATAGGGTAAATTATTCCAACAAATAGTTAATGTGGGGTAGAAATAGTGTAGAGATAATACTTGATGAAAGAATGCTCAGAAATTCTCATAAAAATAATTTTTAGATTTAAGTTTTATTCACTTTGTGATAGTTGAATCAACTTTTTGTAATTGCTGCTAAATTGAAAAAAATCCCAACCAATAAATATTTGTTCACTTATAATTCTATGGTTCAAAAATTTGGGTAGCATGACAAGAATTGTTCTTGTATTCTGACATTGGCACAATCATGCATGTGAAATCATGCAGCGTGTAACAGTCAGGTAGCTTTGTTTCCAGTAGATGTCTAACTTGGGTTGAGATACGAGAGCAACTAATCTATGCTCCTTCTGACCTCTCAGACTATTCCAGTCATGGTAAAATTTAAGGTGGGAACCAACAAGAGGAAGAAAGGACAACGTATAAGCATTTCTTAACTTTCTGATTCCTTTGATCTTACTGTGTTTGAACAAAGAGAATCAATGACCACAATAGTAGTCAATATATGAGTGGTCTAAATAAAGAACCAAGGGATTAAGAATAAAAGCTGGTTTACCATTCCTCAGATATTAGGCTAGCAGTTTTCTAAATCTATTCCACTTTTAAACCCATTTACTGTGACTTTTTTTTTTAAGCTGGAGGATTTAGAAAATAATTTAGCCAATAATTACCAGACATGATTTATATATATTTATACGTATTTCAAATTGCATCTTTATAAACACAATGTTGATTGATAAAGTTGATATATGTCTCTTAGTGTTCATATACAAATATATCTCTGGAGTGTACACAAAAAGGTAGAATTGATGTGTCACAAGATACTCATATTGTCTACCTAAATGACTTGAAATCTGACTATTATTATTACATATATATTGTTATATTATCATATATAATGCATATACTATACATATTAAATTACTACTATAATTATTTCTTTTGTTGATCAATATAATATGTTGGAAGTATTGCAAATATCCTCTTTCAGTCTCTAACTAGTCTGACATTTTTATGATCTCTTCAATAAATAAACCTTTTATGATTTCACTGTGATTATGTTTTTTAGGTTTCTTCTACACATGAGCATGATAACATTTAATGATCATTTTGGAAGGGAGAATCAAGATATCTGAGACAGTAGAGAAAGAGTAAAGCTGAACAAAAGATATATGTAAATATATTAATTAAGAAAAAGTGAAATTTAAGGTGTTAATTTTCCTTATAAGGAAGAAAATAAAGACAGCTTAGTGTTTTCTGCTCAGTTTAGGAATGGGTTTTGCTGACATTTCCAAACATTTTACTTAATATTTCTATGTCTGTTTGACTATGGAATGGTTGACCTGATGGTTTACCATATATGAAATATGCATGACTTCCCTTTTCATGTCAGAAATGCATGGCAGAGTTACTACGGAAAATTAGGATATGGGAAGAGTATCTGTTGGTCACAGCTCAGACTATGACATTTACTTTGATGTAACAAATAGGAGTTCAAAGTAATTGATTATTATCTGACCTGTATGAATTTCACTTCAGTTAATTTTTTTCAAAGAATTCTATTAATATAATCATAAATGAGATCTTTTCATGTTTTCTAGTTCAACTCCCCTTTGACTATTAAATAAATATTCATTTTATTTTGTCCATTGCTACTATTCAGATCTTAAATTTACATGGGAGAAATTCCTTATAAAACACTTTACAGAACAGTCTTTCAACTCTGAGCTGTATTATGAAGGTTTTTAAATAAACATGCAGGAAGTTATAAAATTCTTATCTTTTTATTGCTTTATTTAGCAGATCTTGGTACCTTTCATTTTCTTTGTACCTATCTGAGTCAAATAGCCAGAGAATTGTATTGTGATATGAAGTAAATAAAAAGTTAATATAAATAATTCTTTCTCTAAATCTTACAAAATTGATTTTTTTTCACTAAAGTTAAAAGGAAGGGAAATTAGTATGTGATTCTTGTGAGGAAGGTATTGTTATGAATGTTATATACAGAAAGTATATTTAATTAAAATGTGAAAAGAATGATTTATTTGAATTAAGATCATTTTAAGTATTTTTAATCAGCAAACTATTACTTTTTAGTAGAAGTATAATTGACAAAAAAGTATGTAGTTTTTGGTGTGCGAAGTGATGCTTTGATAGAAGAACACATTTTGAAATGATTACCACAATCAAAATAATTAATATAGCATTACCTTTTATAGTTCTGTGTGTGTTAAGCTTACACTCTTTTTCTTCAAAAATAAGTGATTATATTATTTGAAGTAAATAATAAAGCATGTGGCAGACATACATTCTTTCATGATGATTAGTTTTAAGAATTCTTGAAATCTGTATTTGTAAAGTATATTAGGAGGGAATTAGATATTTCCTGTGCAATGCTTATTGTTTCATAAATTATTATAGCAAATACTGTTAATCAATAGGGCCTACATGTAAATATAGGAACAAGCTACATTATTTTATTCTGACATAATAATGTGTTAATATAAATAAGGCTTAATGGCATTATTAAGTCCATGAGTAAGATATGGATTTTTTTCTTAGTTCTTTCTTTCTTATCAATTTCATGCTGTGTTTGATGTGAAATATTACACCATCTCTTCATTTTTCATGCAGTGCTCATGTCATCAGACATAACAAAATCCCTGTGTTTCCCACACCTCCCATTCTAACCTAGGTTCTCAGACGGAAGAGATCCCAGGGTAGGATTCCTCCTTTCCAAGTGGCAAGCACTGCACCTCTTTTTCATTATTTTCCATTAGAACACAATAAAAGAGTCTATGTGTGTCCAGTATCTTACAGTGCTTTCTTAAAATACTCCTCACTGTGTCAATTTATCGATGCTCTGCTATCAATTTTCCCAGACATTCTTCTAACAGACACTAAACCATGCAGCACACTTGAATGATTAAGAGTCAGGAACCTGACAGGAAAGAGAATTCATTACAAAGACTTTAAACAGTGGAAGCCAGTACTGCCCAAAAAGGACAAGAGGAACACAAGAAAAAACCCTCCAGTCATCCTCTATCTTCCTCATCCCCTTTTTGCACTTCTACATATCCCTTTGTCAAAGTTTACTTGAAGTCAACTGGAAGTGACCTGAGAAATGCAACTTGCAAAAGCTGCTATGGTCAGCATAGCAGAATGCGCGCGCGCGCACACACACACACACACACACACACACACACACACGAAGCAGAAAAAGAAGCAGAAGTAGAAAAACCGTTTTATCATTATTTTTTCCCCGTGATGACAGAGGTTTTGTTATACTTTACATCACCCATTTCATAAAGAGGAGTTCTTTTCCATGGTGCTATTTACTTATACCTATTAATAGTCCTGCTGTTTAGTTATGCATATTAATTCTCCTGCTGGTCAAATATAATCCAAATGTGAGAACCAAAGTTTGAATTATGATGTAATGCCCATTCAAAAAAAATGATACCACATAAAAAGCACTGTATCTGAGTCAATTATTTATAGGAAAAATAATGTTTTCACTTCAAGATTTGAAAGGAAACCTACAAAGTATTGGAGTATTAAAGGATTGTTGATATTTAAGTGAAGTATCACAAAAGTCAGAGTGAGAGAGTATAAGTTCAAAAATTATGGAAGGTTTTTGATAGTGTGTAATTGTTGTCTATATGGAAGAAACTACCAAGAAAATATTACACAATTAAGCAAAAGAAAAGATTTAGAGGCCAATGTACACTATAATTAGGAACTATAATTTCATCTATAATCATTGAAATAATTGAATTAGATGTGACATTGTTAGCTTTGTATGATAGAAAGATTGCTGTGCAAAAAAGTCTCTTTTAGAAAGTGACAGAATAGAGGAGAAAGTCACCTGGAGGCTCATAATGATACTTTTAAATTATCAAATTCCAGGTCTGTAAGAATTTGTTGAGATGAACCCAACTACTGTGTACAACTATAATGCTCTATAAAAAGAAAAGGCCAAAAAATTAGTGGTATGAAAATGAGCATGTAAAAGAGGGACAATTATAATGTAGTGTAAACTTAAACTATACCCATCATTACTCCAATAAGTACTTTTACTTTTATTGATTAATATTCACCACTTTTTCTCCATATTGTTAATGAGTATTGAGATCTATAAAATTATTGTCATATTTATCTGAGTTTAGGATGAATATTTGTTGCCTTGAGTGGATTTATTTATGATGATGTGTTATACTGATAAGAAATTGTTTACTAAGAAAAAAAACATATTAACATTAGAAAAATGTAGATTGTGGGTAAAATCCATTCAGTTGTTATTAGGTTTATGCAAACAGTTTGTAGTCTTCTCTCAGTAAAAGGCTTAAACTAGGAACACCTTAAAATAGGTGTTTCCTTCCATCAAACTTTCTCTCTGTTCCTCCAACTAGCATCTGTAAATGCCTGTCTGCTACACTAAATTAAAAGGGTATAATGTTTGAATTTGAAAGTGTTGTTTTACACAGGTTAGAAAATTATTGTGTTTAATTTTCTGCACACACTCCTAAGAACACAAAACTAACAGTCTTTATTAATTCTCATCATATTTTATAATGTGTGTTTAGATGATAGATAGATGGAGGAAGCAAAGATAATTTTCCCATTGATGTAGAAACTACTTTACAAAGACAGCCTTTTGTTTTATCTTAACAAACTGAAGTAGTCATATTGACTTGTCCTAGTTACCTAAAATAAAGCATAAGACTGGAAGGTACCACTTTTTAAATTTTATTTTACAAAAGCATAAATATTTAGCTACTCATTCAGACAGAGCTATGAAAGACTTTATTCTAAACCTCCAAAGAAGCTTTTCTTCAGATCAATTTATTTGAACAATTGCTTAGTATATCAGACCAATCTGTAAATACAGCATGCTCACTTGAAATGCATTGTTTTAGGAAAAAAATAAATATTGCATTATTTTTCAAGTTGTTCATTCAAAAACCAAACCAGCATCTGTTTAGGAAGGGATAAATACATTTTCTATTCAAGGTACTTTTCAACAAAAAAGGCAGAAAAGAGACCTTTCATTTACAATCGATAAAAGTCTACATAACAAACAACACTTTGCTCTCTTGGCAAGAAAGACTTTTTTCCCCCAGGAACCAATACCTAATGAACAAGGATTGAAGAGAAAGATGTATTGTTCAGACCAATTACACTGAAGAAAAACATAAATAAAAGCTGTGGCTTTGTATCAGTTTCAAACACTTCTCTTGGAAAAGAAATGAAGCACTATTGCTATGAAACCTCAACGAAATAAAATAGGACATTTAACCAATTATATGTACCTCCTCTATTTTTCTTTCTCATTTCTGTCTTAAACTAAAAGATGAGAATAAAACTCAAAGCAATATGATCATCTTAAAATTACTACTTTCTTTGAAAGAGTCGAGTAGCTTATCAGTGAAATAATCACATAATTACAGCTGGAATTTTTGTAACATGCTTGTTTCTTTAATCACTTTGAAGAATTTGACTATCCCATTTAAAAATTTTTCCACAATGCTTATCTATTTCTAAAATATTATATTAGATATTATTTCTAAAGTCCACTATTTCACTGTCTCTATTTTTCTAACTAACTTTCAAATATTTATTTGAGCTAAAATACCTTATATGTTTTTCTGTAATAGCCTTAGCTACTGTATTAACAGAACTTAATGATCAATTCTCTGTTAGCACATGGAACTTCGAAGATATTAATGGTGACTCAACTGCTGGCAGTATATGCTATCATTTATTGCTACTTATAATGCTAAGGAAGGATTAGATTTTCATGGAAATGTAATGACTTGAAAGTTAAAATCTGTTGTTCATCTAATTATAGATATCCAATGCAAAACTTAGAAAATAATGTATGGTTTTCAGGAAAAAATCTCAGAGCTAGACATTATTAGATAAAAACCATTAAATGAAGATATAGAGTTGAGTCTAAATATTTGATCAATATCATAAAGGAGTTGCAATTTTTTTTCATTCTGATGTTAAGTCCTTTGGGAGACTTTAAATAAATTAAAATGGAATTAAATTAAAAATTGATAATAAAGAATTTGTCATAAGAGTAAGATTCTCCAGTCATGGAAACATTAAAAGGCATACAAGTCATGAACTAACTTAACACATACTTGTCTACCACTCCTGAGAGAATTTGCAGCAAGAAAATACAAATAATTTCATATCTATAATATCTTATTAGCTCTTCAGTCAAGATTGTTAAGAAGAGGTCAAGAGCAGTGGCTTAATGATTGCAGTGCTTGCCTGGCAACTATGAGGACGTGGGTTCAAACCACAGCACCACATACACAACGAAGTGTTGGAGCAATGAAGGCCACATGAAAAAGCTAAATAAAATTGATTCTCTCTTTCTCTCTCCACTATCCCTTTCTCTCTTAAAAAATTGTTAAGAAGATAGTCATATCAAATGTGAATTTTTTTGGTGTGGTTTTGACAATTGAAATCTGAAGAATAGGAATTTAAGGATTAAATCATTTCACATAGTTCAGTAAACATTTAATGGTACTGACCACAAAATAGTACACATACTATTTAGGACTTTCTAATGCAAATATCTTAGATTTAAGTGAAGAAAGCAATGGTCTCTTTTGATATAACAATCACCTGATATTATTAGTGCTATTTTTTAGAATTGCTATCCCTCTCTTTCTGGTGGGAAAATATATATTTACTCATTTGAGGAATAGACAGGACCAAAATGAGAGGAACAGATTCCAAATGATCAAAAGATCATATCATGAGTCAAAGACTTATATTTAAGTTTATTAGAATAAAATGTCTTAACATATGCAGGAGCTAAAAGAGACACTAATCTATGCCATGGATTCTATTATATGGTATTAGAGAACAAAAGATTTAAACAGTTAAAAAATGACCCTTCAATTTTCTTTTCTTCCACACCCCATGAAAACTGTTATACTCATTTTAAGATCATATTGTGGGGGCTGGAGCGGTGGCTTAGTGATTACAGCAGCGCTTGCCCAGCATGCACAAGTACACTGGTTCAAACCCCGGCAACCCATGTACACAAGTGTCAGAGCAAGGAAAGCCATGTGAAAAATTCAATAAAATTGATTCTCTCTGTCTCTTTCTCTTACTCTCTCTCTCTCTCTCACCATTCTTCTCTATTAAAAAAAAGATCATATTGTTCAATTTTATCAACTTCTTCCTTACTTCATGTTAAAAATCTCTGAAATTCAAAGTCAGATTTCTAAAGCATTTTAAATTTCAGCAAAAAATCTGCAGAGCTCTTTTCTACTCAGGTTTCTGTCATAATCCTTCTAAAAGCTTCTCATATATGATACATCCAATAACATATCTCAGTTCTTAAACTTCTAATGTGTAATGACTCATCCTCCCTTCCACTTCCAAACCCACTCCATGGATGTGTCTTTTTATACCTAAGCTGTTACAAAAGGAAGTTCAATCATGTAGTATTCAGATCCATCACTCCCTCTTTTCCTACCTTATGACACCTTTGTTTAACAACTCATGCTCAAAGAACTTATCAGCAGCCCTTCATTAAACATCATATCTCAGTTGC
>PVKS010014518.1:0-48181 GCA_004027875.1 Aplodontia rufa | reverse complement strand
TACTCTATATACATTAATACCAATCATTTAACCCTGAAAACAACCTTCACTTATACAATGTAAAAATTTTTTTCTTAACAGGAAGTGACTAGAAATATTCCATTACCATAAAGCTACAAAGAGATTTGTGCTCCTAGGAGCAGTTAGGAAAACAAAAATAATTATACCAGTGATAAGCACCAAGGCAGAACTTTTTTGCACTTAGGGTCTGATTGGTTGTATCTAAACATAACCTCTACCAATAAAAGACAAAAATAACACCTTGTTTGGCAAAAAATAAAAATACACATGGAGGTTTGGGAAAAGTGAAGAATGCCCAGTTTAAAAATAATAAAATCAATTGTATTTATTGTTTAATTAATGTGACATCTGCAAAACATATTCATGTCACTTTTCTTCCTCTTTAGTTCACTTTTAACAACTCCAAATGTTCTATTTTTGTTCATCTATTGTCACACTAAAGTAAATAAATATGTTGAATTATGTAGGCTTGGTGTAATGAATCCCAACTATTAGAACTAGATCCAGCAGCTTCAACAACCTTATCTGTAACTCCACCAACATATGAAACAGATTATTTATCTTTATTCATTTTTAAGAACCCTAGCCAGACAAGATACCATGGTGTGTGTGTGTGTGTGTGTGTGTGTGTGTGTGTATACGTGTACACACAAGTCTGCCAGAGCCATGTGACAGAGTGAATGCAACCCAGAGGGGAGACATACAAACAAGTTTACATTATGGTCCAACTAACCCCTAAAAGACTTGGGTGGCCAGACATTGAAATACCCCCAAAATAAACCTGAGGCTGAGCAATGAGGTAATTACGGGATCTGTCACCACAAGGAAGAGTCAGTGACAGATTTGGAAAACAATGATGAAAGCAGGAGGCCTTGGCCACAGCATTCCCATGACAGTGGAGAACACCAAGCAGCAACAGATACTTCTCAGAAAGGGATCAGGGGTTGGGAATCCCCTTATCTGTGGCTGAGGACCTTGGCACCTCCCAAGAGGGCCTTTGGAGTGGCCTCCACCTGGCCCAGTGGGAAAGCCATGGAGTGTGCACCTGGGCATCCCTCTTCCTACTGCCAAGGGTTTTCCCGATCCATACACTATCCCCTCTGGAGGATTGGCCAAAATCATCACTACTCTTCTGTTTCCAACTCAGTCTCAGAAAGGGGTTCTCCTGTCCTGTGGGGTCCCTGAGTTGGAGGTAATGCTGATATGCTGCACACCATAGAGCAGTAACATGAAATCAGGCAGTCTACTTTAAAATTCAAGCACTTTAGAGGCAACATTAGCCAGTTATTATTATCTCAGTAACACCTTTTACCAAGACAGTTTCTTTACACAACTTATAATGCATAGGGCAAAGAAGAAAAAATATTTCTGAAATATGATAGAAAGATTTTTTAAAGTTCAGTGTTAAGATTCCTGAAGGGAGGGAAAAGGAAGGATGTTTCTTTTCCACTTTCTATTCCCATCCTTGGCTTCCAGATAAAAGAGCACTAAAGATTCCTGTGAAATTAGTTAAAGGTTCCCACTGTCCTTCCACCTGCACAACAATCCTAGGGAACTCCTAAGCCATCTCCCTCCCAAATCTGTAATCATAACTCTGGGCATGCCTATACAGCTCTTTAATTCAATTTCAAAATCCAGAGTATTTTTTAAACAAAATGACACAGTTGCATTCTTTAAATGCCAGCCATGAAATCATCATGTTAAAAAAAAAGAAAGGAAGGAACAAACAAACCACTTAGAGAATAATTAAGTCAAATAAGATTTTTTCCTTTTAAAAAAAGAAATCTTTGCTGTGCAAGGGCTGTAAGCCAGGGCCTCATACATGCTAGGCAAGCACTCTACCACAGAGCCACATTCCTAGCCCTCTCCTCTTTAAAAGGTGTTTTATTTGGTCTGTTGAAGTCATGCCTATGACTGCTTTGAAAAGCCCTTATGATGAGCCTCATGTGGCATTCTGCAGTTTGACATTTCGTTCCAGTGTTGTCAGGTCCTTATACTACGCTGTAGCTATGACTTCCTTCAAGAAAACCCCCAAAATGAGTGCATCAGAAGCAGAGGAAAATATTCATAATTCAATGAATTTTAGTCATACCAAATTAATAATCTAACCTATCCAAACATGCAGCTTGCTTCTCTTTTTCCTCCCTCAAGGACTTAAATTCCTTTCCTTATCAAACGGTTACTTTTGGGAATCATTATTAAAACTATCTTTTAAGTTAACCTCTGAGGGTTCTGCACAATCATAGCATGATTTTAAATTGAGATTGGCGTTCTTTTTTCCATATTTTTCTTTTATGTATCTTAAATAATTTCCAGAACCATAATATTTAGGGAGCGATTAAAAGAGTTTTATACCATACTGCAAAGTTCTAATAAATTTTCAGTTTATAATAAATTTTCAGTTTATCAGGATTTATCTCTTAGCTCAGTGTCATACAATCTACCAGATACAAGTATGGACAAAAAGAATTTTAAATACAAAACCCTTAGCTCTGCGTCATAAATAAATTTGGGTAAAACCGCAAGCCCTCCACTGAGTCATCTCGGCAAAGATGGCCCATCTTCTCTGCAAGCAGCAACCTAGGAATAAAGAGAAGAAAACATAATTATCCATCTATTCAGAAACACAAATACTAAAAGTGCAAGGGCCTTACTTACCTTTCTTTGGCCAGGAGGACAGACATTCCCACAAGCTTAGCAAATTCTTCTGATGTTAGGGATCCTTTTTCTGAAACCTAACAGGACCACACAGCAGAAAAAGGAAAGTGATTAATTTAGTACATCTAGATGCTAACCTTAGGCAGAATATATAACAGTATATAGAGAAAATAATTTTCTGAATTTTCTAATAAATCCAAAGAATATAGTCAGTATAGAACTAAATCTTTTTTTTTTTTTTTTTAGAGAGTGGAAGAGAGAGAATCTGTTTTTTTTTTTATCTGGCCTTTGTTTCTCTGACACTTAGTTGTGGATGCAGTGCTAGGATTTGAACCTCGGTCTTTGTGCATGCCAGGCAAGCACCCCAACTATTAAGCCACTTTTCCAGCTCCTAGAACTAAATCTTAATAAATGCTAAAGGCTATAAAAGTTGATGGACCCAGAACAAATAGAGCAGAAGCTAAAATATCAACATTAAGTCCTTTATGATGTAACAGGGAACTATACTAAAACCTAGAAAGAGCTATTGGATATTCGGAAAAGGAACATATAATAATTAAAAAAAAGAGAGAGAGAGAGTGGGAGAGAGAGAGAAAGAGAGAATCAACTTTTATTTTTCTATTTGGCCTTTTTCTTTGACACTCAGTTGTGTGGTGGTGCTGGGGTCTGAATGCAGGTGCCAGGACTTTACCACTGAGCAACTGCTCCAGCCCCAAATGTAACAAATTTTAATCAAGTGTGCATTAATAATATGTGTTCACTGTGAATAATAAGCCATTTTTAATTTGAGTCTGTGAATATTAGTTTTTAGTAAAGCTAAGTTCCAAAGGAAATCCTGTTCTCAAGTAACTAAGCTTTTGGGTCTTCAGGGCGAGTTCTAATGAGTTGAGGAAACTGGGTTCACATACTGTCTCCAGGGCCGAAGCTACCATTTCCTCTTCCTTGTGGGACTGAAGCTCAATTACCATGACACCACTGTCAAAAACCCGGAGCCTGAAAACCAGATATGTGAGAACATGAATCATCTGGGATATTCCAACACTAACAAGGGGCACATACTTTTTACTTTCTTTAATGCCCAGGTAAAAGGACAATGATAATCACACAACATTTAAAATATAATAAATGACCACAGATAACTACGGCAGAATTAAAGTGCTCATGAATTAATAGGTAATAAGATTATGAACTAGAATCTACATGCTAAATAAAATATGTCTGGCTACCTTTCTTTTAACCTGAGGATAAGAAAAATATAATCCATAGCTCAACATCTGTACTTCCCAATTTCCAGAGATTCAAACACAAACCATCTAAGGGAAAAGGGCTAGTTATCATGAGTTCCTGGGAGGAGCTCACATCCTTATCTTCTTTCCCCAAATCAACAAGAGTCTGTGAGCCCCATTAGGACACACCCAGCACTGATAGGATGAAGACCAGAATGACAGAAGATGCTTGTGGTTCCAGGTGACTCTAGTCACATATAATTTCAAGAAGACAATATTTTGCAGTGTGGTAAATGTGGCTGAGCTTTTGGTCTACCCTGTAGAACAATGGTTACAGAGTATAAACTTCCTGTGAAGCATCCTTTACCTGAGAGGTAATTTCAGTGCTTCCAGCATCTTGCATGCATTCACTAAATCTTCTGGTGAGAGCAACTAATGGGGAAAAGAAATTCAGTTTGCACTGCAAGTCATTAACAGTGATGTTATATAGTTGTAATGATCACTAAAATAGAATAGGAAATTAAAAATTATCATATATCAAGGGCTTTAGATGTCTTAATCATTACAACCAACAAATGAGCCAAAGACTTCAATTCATGAAAACAGTGCCATCCAAAAGAAATACTATGCAGTCACATACATAACTTTAAATATTCTAGCAACATGAAAAATTAAAATAATAAAAGAAAAGAAATAACAGTGTGTGGTGCTGGCTGGGAATGGAGCTCAGGGTGCCCAAGGCCTTGAGTTCAACACCCAGCATCGGAAAAAATGATTTTTTTTTAAGATACTGATATTTAACATTTCTTTGTTTTGTACTAATCTTCTATATCTAGTGTGACACAAATTTGTAATCATCACATGAAGCTAGCTAGTGGCTACTCTTTTGGCTGGGGCAGCCTTAGTGGATCAGCAATGTTGTGTTAACAAGCATAGCTTTGAATCTAGAGCTGGCCATGCCTGGCTTCAAATCCCTGTCAAACCACTGTCTCCAGGTGTGGCCTTGGTCAAGTTATTTAATTTAAGCCTCAATTTCCTCATCCCCAAATTATCCCAGGGATGGGGATACTAAAAGGAGCCACCTCACTGAGTAAGTGGGAGGATGAGTGAGGTAACACATGCAGAGGGCCTGGCAGGTAGAAAGCACTCCCGACTGCAGTTATGGTGACTATTCACACACACAATGGAGGCTCAGCTCTGGGCCCCAGGCGAGGGCTGGAAAGAACATACGGGAGTCATCCCCATGGAGGTGACTGCTTTTGACTGCTGGGGCACAAAGGGAACAAGACAGAACCTTGGAGGCCAAGGACGTTGGGCGTGATGGGGCTAGAGAGTGAAGAGCAGCCACTGCTGACAAGCACAGTGGCCTTTCCTCTGCACTAACTGCTCATCTGCATCCAACCAGGTTCACTCAAAAGTTAACTGGGGTTTTTCTCCTTTTTAATTAACATAAAACACCCATAAAAATTGTTTATCTTTACATGATACTATGTAATTTCTGTTCGGTACATGCATACATTATATAATGTTTAAATTAGGTTAAACATTTATCTCCTCAGACATTTATCATTTTTTTGTGGTGAAAACTCAAAATCCTTTTTGTTAGCTTTTTGAAACATGCCATACATAATTATATCCACAGTCAACATGCTGTTCAGTAGTACCCCAGAGCCGCTTCCTCCTGTTTAACTGTAATTTAACCACTGAGCCACATCCCCAGCCCTTTTTATTTATTTATTTTGTATTTTGAGACAGAATCTTGCTAAGTCACTTAGCCCATCACTAAGTTGCTGAGGCTGGCTTTGAACTTTGAACTTGACATCCTCCTGCCTCAGCCTCTTGAGCTGCTGGGATTACAGGCTTGCACCACCGCACCCAACTCCAAGGTAGTAGTCTTTTTACTGCACTATACTGCTTCTCAAAATAGCTTTGATATTCACATCCCTTCCTCAAATTGTCTTCACTGTAGGGGAATTTGTATGATATCAAGAAAGTCTACATTTAGCTAAGAGAGTATCTAACTATTCCGTTCTTACTTCCATTCCTCGAGCCCGGTTTACTAAACAGTACACCTCTGTGAGTGACATTATTCCTCCTCGTTCCTATTAAAATGAGATTAAAAACAAGTATTATAATTAGCACTAGTTAGCATTTCTTAGCATAAATCATAAACTGGAGTGAAATTACAAATCAAAATTCCTTAAGAAGTTTTAAAAAACTAGACTTATACAAAGAAGACCCTATTCAGATATCAAGAGGTATTTCATATTCAGTATTAGACTTTAATGTTATTATTACTGCTTTAGTATTTACTTACTTGAAAAGAGAAGCTCTTTACCATGTACATGTACACTGAAGTATACTTAAATGTTTTAAATCATTCTAGCTACCCCCACATTTCACCACGTAACTGTTGCACATTATATGTCAATTTTTTTTTGCAAAAAAGTGGGGTGCAACCATTATGTGAAGCTTATTTTTAGTTTTTACTGTTTTTTTAAATTTGTGCCTGATTACTTTAAAATCATTTATTACTAAACTGTTTTCATTACAAGACTAGGATGCAGGAATACTCATGAATATACATTAATGTAGTAGCAACAATTATGAGGTGAAATACAGAAATAAACAGGAAGTACAGAATTAAATAAGAATATCATCATTCTGCAGCCCCTAATAAAGTAACAGATCTAAGTAATGACTGTCAGTGGCTGCTGACATTACAAAAAAGACAACCAGACAATATGTGTCTCCTCTAGTACACAGAACCTTCCATGATATATTCTTTCCAGGAAAAAAAACAAAAAACTCTTTAATAGTTTACAGGAATTATGTAGAATGGAAGCCTATTAAAACTAAAAAGTATGCCAAACTATGAGATACTCTATAGGCTAAAATACTAGTTTTTCATAAATACATTTTAGGAATGGAGGGCAGGAAGAGATAGGGCAAGGCAAAATCCATGGACCTAAAGAAAATGAACCAAAACTCGAGACAAATCAACCAACTACAAGGTATTCCAATATGAAAATCAAGCTGTAAGAGAACATGTAAATAGTGATTAGATATTTAATATTAAGGATCTTTAATATTTAGGTGAAATGGGATATTTAGTTGCATTTAAAAGAATCAATCACTACAGTTACTGAAATATTTATAGATAAAATAATATGATGTCTGGGATTTGCTTTAAAAAAACATGAGTGGAAGTTGGTTTATAGATGAAGCTGGGTGACAGACCTGTAGGGATTCATTATATTATTGACTTTATTATATGTTTGAAATACTTCTTAAATACAGAAGCTTTAATAAAGTTTGACCACCTGAATGCTGTTTACTCTAGATGAATCTCCATTACAGAATTATTAATAGTATAATATACATTATTGAGTAGATAAACACAAACATTTATAGAGAAAGATTATACATTTGTCTTGAAAATTAGAAAAACAAATAGATTTAGAGAATCATAGATATATGAAATGGAAATTGAAAGTAATTTAGAAGATTACAAACACTCATTAATAAGTACACTGGACTAATTTAATATTCATGAAACGAGTTAGGTTCTTATTAAGCTTTCTGACAACATGGAAATAATTAAACAACAGTTTTAAAAGAATACTTAGATTTGGTTTTACCTCTAAAGGCACCTGCAATATGCCAGCCAGCTGTTTGGCCAGCTGCATGTGGTACTGTGTTCCTGAGCCGTAGGTTTCCCTGGTAACTGGGTTAGCTATTCCCATGCTCAGCAAGTAGGACTTAAACCTGATGGTCTGTAATGAGAGAAAAAGCAGAAGATGATGCAGAACTAATGTTTCCACCCCAGCATTTGAAACCCTTCCATCATAAATTTAATTTTGCTCAATTATTTTCCTATGTGCCTATTTCTTCACTGGGTTTCTATGCTGAGAACTATTAAGGCAATGAATTTCTAGTAGTTCCTTGCAGAAATCTGAATTATTTTCCTTACTTCTATTTTCATCTCTACACTGCTTATTTCACAAGTTTGGTGTGAGAGAGAACTTATATATATATAATGACTACATATTTAATATCAACCAAATGGTACAAACTGAAAACTTAGGAAAAATAAGTGTGACCACATTGTGGAAAATTTAATAAAACAAATGTCAAATTTAAGGATACATATATAAAAGAACCACTCCTAACATTTTTCAATATCTGTTTTCTACACTTCAATAAAAAGCACTGAAATAACCTTGCATCCTACTATAGCTAACAAAATTTTCATGGTCCACATTTTCTTCAGCACTTTCACACAACCTCAAATCCTGCAGGAAATAAAATGCTACTTTACAAAGTAAAAGGAGTGGGTGGGGGTAGGCTAGAGCAGTTGCTCAGCGGTTGGAGCGGTTGGAGCGCTTGCCTGCCCTGCAAGAGGACCTGGGTTAAAACACCAGCACCACAAACACAATTAAGTGCAGAAAAGGTTCGATCCTCACAGAAAAGAAGGAGGAAAGGGAAAAGAAGGGAAGGGGAGTGAGGAAGAGAGAAGCAAGCAAGCAAACTGAAAGCCACATCTGCATCGCTGCACTGCTGATGGAATGTGGTTTCTAAGGTTGTAAAGGGCGTCTTTACCTCATCTTCTGTGATATCACCCTGCTTCTCTTTAATTTTATTAGCAATTGATTTTGATAACTCCACCATTTCCTTAGCCTGTCAAAAGAAAAGACTAAAAAGAAATAACGTTCCCAAAGTATCTTTTAACAAAATGTATTTTCAAAACTGTCGTGACTGGTATGAATTTCAACAGCGTAAATGACATATACCTTGATCATTAGCTTGCTGAGGTCTTCAAAGGCCTGAAATGAGAAATGGAATTTTTGTTAGAATCTGTCTAAAGAATTAAAATGAACAAAGCACCCTCTGTTTTCTTCCCTATGATAAAAATTTGTGAAAATTTATTATAAATATCAATTTAATAAAATAATTATATAAGCAATATATCTACCTTATCTTAAATATCCCACTTTAGCTTAAAAAATGTATTTTTCAAAACAAAATGCAACAAAAGCTTTTCAGATTTTCAAAGAGAACAGTTATTATTGATTAAACAAAAGGTAATAAATTATAGTTCAAAAACATTATTTATTGTTTTTTCACATGAATTAGAAAATCTATCACTGGTTTTCTTGATAGGAGGTCAAGAATCAAAGGCATTGTAAAGCTTTCCTCGCTGAAAATGGCAATGAACAGCTACATGAATACTCTTTTGGGCTCAGTAATTTTGGCTGCAATAACAGGTGTGGTTTCACTGAAGCAGCTGAGCCTAGCATTACTAAACCTTTATACTTGTAGTTTTGGATATGGTGGATACTACAAAAAGTGTTCCAATGCCCACCAAATGTATGTGAATAAAACCTATCAATTGTTTAATTTACTACAGCAAATATCCACTTCAAAAACCTCCTCAATCTTCATCAGACATGTTTCTAACAAATTATTTCAAATTACTGAAAATATCCTGCCAGTGCAGAATTTGTCTAATTGATATGCACAGATGTTCTTTTTAAAAAATCAATTAAGCAACTTGTCATTAATTGAAAAATTGGTTCAGAGTGGTCTGATAGATAGAATAGTGGCTCTGATTAGTGTATGCCCATCTGCAGGAAAGTCTCCCCATCTGCAAAAGGATTTTGCTAAAAGAATAGAGTGTTGTATAAGATTCTCATGGCCCACATTAGGTTAACACTGAAAACAAAGGATAATGTGCACACACCTAACAGGAATTTCCTCAGATAAACAAAAGGCTTAATCACTGAATTCTTATCAGCAACAGCCAGCAAATGCAGGAAACCTTTTGTGGGAAGCTCTGGGCACGGCTCTGAAATTAAGTCAATTCTAACATTTAAATGGGGGGCATATCACACACCAACCTAGTTTTCAAAAATAAAACACAGACATTTCACACACATAGATTAGATTTTTACTTTGACTATGTAAAATATTAATAAATTTCTTTTACTTATGTAAAGGAAATGAATAAGATACAATTTTAATGATAAGTCACTTTATTGTATTATATTTTCATAGAAAAATATGCTAAAGTGGTGAATCTACACAGAATATATACATTTGCCTTTACTGTTTATATGTGGTCAATAAAAAAATAAATATAAATATTTTAGGACCTTAGAAGAATTTTCTTTAAAATATTTTCAGTAATAAAAAATATAAACACAAGCTTCTTCACTTCTATTTCTACTATTATTCTAAAATTTGGAATTAGCCAACTATCAAAAATAAGATGGGAAAACTAATAAAAATTAAAGCAAGATGGATATATACACCTGTTCTATTACTTTATCTGTTCGTTTACAGAACTATCAAATTTCTACTCCAATTTTGAGAAAAATGGGATCTGTTTTAAAATCACTTTCAGTCATTTCTTTAGTTATTAGTTTTAGTAACTTAATATATTCTTGAATTTTCAGTTCAGATATCCTTGATTCTGCACCTCTGTGTATTCCATTCCCTCTACCTGGATTCCACTTTTCCCTGCAGGTCACTGTTGGCGCCTATTTGTCTTTCAGAACTCAAACCCTAAGTTTCTGCTATTAACAAGCCTTCTGGCGCTGGAGCGGCGGCTCGGCCTGGCATGCACAAGGATGTGAGTTCGAACCCCAGCACCATGTACACAACAAAGTGTCAGAGCAACAAAAGTCACAAGAAAAACTAAATAAAATGGATTCTCTCTCACTATCCCTCTTTTTTAAAAACAACAACAACAACAAAAACAAAAACAAGCCTTCCTTGACCCCAAGGGAAATTAGGGGCCATGTTACACATCCCTGCTGCGGCCTGTGTTTTGTTTTCTCCACTGTAGCTGATGCCTGTCTGCCTGCAGGAACTGGAGCACTCCACAGTGCCCACAGTAGAGCAGAGAGCAAGGACTATCTACTGAACAAACCCATGGTCTGCATATTAGGGTACCTTGCTTCTGGAGAATCCTTTGAGCTTATGATTCCATGAAAATTAGACTGAACTCGAACAACTTAGTTCATAAATTAAGGTAAACTTTATTTTGAACACCAAGTTGGTGTGGCAACATTCAGAAAAAGGAATACAAATAATGTGAAGAGCTCACAACAAGAGAATGACACTGGGGGTGAGTGTCAAAGGAGCATCAGTACAAGAGAGCAATGATGCCCATTACATCACGGCACTCAGCCCCTCTGCTCCAGATCTAGTCGTTCACTCTCAATTTCTTCTCTGACTAATAAGAACCTTCTAATGCTACATATCAGCATTTTATAGGAAGAGAGGATTCTCAGAAGATGGAGGCTGTGGCAGCTCAGTAAGTGAATCTCTCCAAATCCCAACATAAAAGCAAACAAGCAATTAGATCTCAAAACCAAAAGCCCACCAGGCACAGTGGTACATACCTGAAATCTCACTGACTTGGGAGGCCAAGGAAAGAGGGCCACAAGTCTGAGGCGGGCCTCAGCAACTTAGCAAGACACTGCCTCAAAATAAAAAGGGCTGGGGCTGTAGCTTAGTGGTATGGCACCCCTGGGTTCAACCTGATACCACGAAGCAAACAAACAAAACCAAAAGTCCACAGGCAACATATACTAGATAGCTAAGTGTTGTGATACTGGCAAAACCCTGGAGGAACAAGCAGGTGGTAGAGAGTGACAAGATCTGCATGATGTCAGCACCTAGGCAGAAGAAGAAAAGGAGAGCAGCAGTGCTACCGAAAGCAAGGACAAGGAATCTGGGGGAAGCTAGCCACCATTATTTTTAACACCGTATGAGAACAGCTGAGGAGGGAGTGGGCTGTGTGGAATAAGAAAGCACCTTGAACTAGGCCTTCCTCTCAAAGTTCAGGAAAACTAATTTCACATGAAAATGAGCCACAGCAAAGGACCAAGGTCAAATCCCACACAAGTTATTTTAAGAAAAGGAAAAAGGAGCACTGTATAGATTGAAAGCCTGCTGGAAAGATGTGCTTGTGGGTCAGATCAAAATATAACCTATTTCAAAATAAACTAATGACACCACAAACTAGGAAAGGGCTATATAAATCAGAAATTAAGAGAAGGAATTCAGGAAAGGATTTAAAAAATCTTTTTGAAAATAAAGTCTACCATTAACAGCAAAGGGTGAACAAACACAGGGCTGCAGGGGTGGCTCAGTGGTATGGCACTTGCCTGGCATGCACAAGTACGTGAGTTCAAACCGAAGCACCACATACACAACAAAGTGTTGGATCAACAAAGGCCATGTGAAAAACTAAAATAAAGAAATAAATAAATAAAGTTGATTCTTTCTCACTGCCCCTCTCTCTTTAAAAAAAAAAAAAAGTGAATAAATACAACACATAACAATTTAAAAGAATGATTAAAAAAGAAAAGGATTTTTCTAAAAAAAAGAAAAAAGAGATAAAAGGCATTAGAAAGATAATCACAAATTGTTAGTACCAACAGTGAGACTGTAACACACAGTTAACAGGCATTTCAGAAGGAAAAAGAAAATCAAGATAATTATTTAAAATTATACAGAAAAACCTCTTGAAATTAAAAAGTTTCTGAAACATTGCATATCTGAGAATAATAATCCAGAATAGCAGTCACATTCTATTACTGGGTTTAAAGAAAAGGAAAAAAGAATTCTTTTTGTCTACTTAGGAAAAAACACCAAGTGACTTTTTTTTAAAGAGAGGGAGGGAGAAAGAACCAATTTTATTTTACTTATTTATTTTCACTTGGTTTTTGGTTTTCTGACAGTTATGCCTCGCTCTTTGATAGCAGCAATACTTCATGCCAGACAAAAAAAGGTGAAGGGAACATATTGAAGGCACTCAAGGAAAAGAAAATGTGGACAAGGATGTAAATAAAGCAAAATGACTTTCATATATAAGGAACACAAATATGCTAGATACAAAGAATACTGTTCCCACGAGCATTTCCTGAAAAATCTACTAGAAAATGATATTTGACAACCAAAATGACTGGTGGGAGATCAGCATAAGGACTGTATTAAATATTCTCCTAAAGTGAGACTAAAACGGAGCTGGGGATAGGAGGAGAAGGTTATATGCCGGGGCCAAATACTCAGATGATGTGGACACAGCACCTCTATTTTTTTTTTAAAAGAGAGAGAGAGGGCACGTGAGAGAATCATCTTTATTTACTTTTCATCAGAGTTTTGTTTCTCTGACTCTTAGTTGTGTATGCGGGGCTAGGGTTTGAACCCAGGTCCCTGTGCACTCCAGGCAAGCGCTGTAATCACTGAGCCACCACTTCAGCCCCCCAGCACTCCTATTTTTTTTTTTTTTAAAGAGAAAGGGACAGTGAGAGAGACAGAGAAAGGGAGAAACAACTTTATTTAGTTTTCCACACGGCCTTAGTTGCTCTAACACTTAGTTGTGTGTGTGGTGCTGGGGTTTGAACCCGGGTACTTGTGCTTGCCAGGCAAGTGCCGAAACCGCTGAGCCACCGCTCCAGCCCCCCCCCCCCAGCACTCCTATTTTTAATGCAGGAAGAAAAGGTAGAACACAGATGAAAATATTATTTTTGGCTATTTTAGTAATTATTTGGTAGTATTGCCCTGAATTTGAATTGAAAGAACTGGTATGTTCTCATACCTCCTATAACAAAAAAATCCTAGATCTGTCTACTGAAAAGGCTGAAAAACAAAGATCAGCTCCTTAGCTATGGATTCTGACTGTGGTTTTGAAATATGATTTACAACGAAAACAAACACACAAACAAAAAATAAGTTTCTCAGTTAAATGTTAATTCCAGATCTGGGGCGGGAAATGTACAAGATGGCCCTGGAACTTCTGTCACACCAGATACTGAGGAAGCTACCAAAGTCCACTAGGTCATGTCAAAAGCGGGAGTCAATGTGGAGAGCCTCCCACTGGACAAAGATGGGATGGGCTGAGCTTTAAACAATAAATAACTGCAACTGACTGAACCCCATCAATACACTAAAATTCATCATGATACGTTTAAAAACATCCTACTCTATTTAACTTATGAGGATAAGAAACCAACTTATTATGCTGATGACAAAGGAAAAAAGGCAGTCCTGCCTTTCCTATATGAACTATGTCAGTGGAAAGCTAAATTGTAGGTAAAGGGAAGCAGCTCTCTAAAATGTATTCTAATATATGAAAAATAAGCAATATCACTATATGTAATCACCCATGCACTAACAAATATTGAACATTAACAGCTACAATTATGACAAAAAAATATTTATGCCTCCTGATGAAAGAACAAAGTATCACCTCTAGTCTTACCCACAGGATTGAACATGAGTGTCACTGAGCCTCTAGATCCAGCTGCTAATTTTCAGGAAATAAAAATACAATTTGCATGGCTAAAGAACATGTAAAACTTCATAAAAACTTACTTATATAAACTTCATATAAGTAATTAGCAAAAGCTTCACCATGGGCATTTAATAGGTTACATGTCCTTGATTCCTTAATAATAATATATATTTTCAATTAATAATCCCAGAATAAGCATTCAAAAACTATTTGTTTTGGGTTAATACAACAGGGCAACCCATCATGGACTGAAACCTCCAAAACTGTGAGCCAAAATAAACCTTTCCTCTTTGTAAATTGATAGCTTCAGAGGCTGGAGCGCTTGCCTGGCTTATGCGAGTATGTGGGTTTCAAGCCCCAGCACCACATACACAGCCAAGTGTCTGAGCAATGAGAGCCACACAAAAAACTAAATAAAATTGATTCTGTCTTTCTCTCACTGTCCCTCGCTTTAAAAAAAAAAAAAAAAAAAATTGGGGCTGGGGTGGTGGCTCAGCAGCGCTTGCCTGGCAAGCATGAGGACCTGGGTTCAAACCCCAGCACCACGTACACAACTAAGTGTTGGAGCAACTAAGGCCTTGTGAAAAACTAAATAAAGTTGTTCCTCTCTTTCTCTGTCTCTCTCACTGTCCCTCTCTCTTTAAAAAAAAAAATTTTGATTGCTTCAGGTATTTTGTTAGAGTAACAAAAAGCTGACCAACATAACCATGATAGGTTTAAATGTATTAGCTAATTACAGAATTTAATTACACTGGCTTTCTTAACTAGAGTTCTTTCTCCTGTACTCGAATTCCCTCATTTATAATGAAGTTTTAAAACCTCCTATTGTACATGGTCAGGATTGTCTCTGAGTTCACGACTGGCTGGTTTGAGCCATTCTTACTGTTTGTGTCTGATCACCAAGTGTCCATCGGTATAAAACTGAGACAGTGGCTACAGAACAGCATTTTTCTTTCAACTAAGTTAATCAAACTTTGAAAAGAGTTATACCAAGAACCTTGAACTCATTTAAAGTATTTTCTAATCAATTACATCTTTAAAATTTACATATAACATTCTAGGATATACTCTAACAGAAAACAAAACTGTGTATCTTTTTTATTTTTAGAAAAAGCTTTTAAAACATGTTTAGGTTAACGTATGCCAACTTGAGGTTGACTTGTTAAAGGAAACAGGAGATTACAGAGCTGTAGGCAAATTACATATAGCAGGACGGAAGTAATCATAGCTGTATCCAAAAGAATAAATACAAATGGCTAAAAAAGATGGCAGACCAGAACTTATTTAAGCATTACCTCAGAAATGTTTTTGTCAGTTTCTTTTCTTTTTTCTTCTAGTTTCCTTTCAATACCTACAATTCCTACAGCTCTTACTCTTCCTGGCTGGGAAAAAAAAAATGGAGAACATAAAACATACCAAATGGGAAGGAAACAAAATCTTTTTGAACCACATGTGTTTTCAATGGCGGGAAAGGACCCACAAAGAACCAAGGAAAAACAACATACAATTACATCTAGCTTCCTTTCAAAACATTTTTCTGTTTCTGGCTATATACAATGTCCTCAAATCAGTAAAGAAAAAGCAAATATATAATAAATGGCCTGTTTATTCTGTATTTATAATATAAATTTCCTATTCATTTTTGTTCTTTGCAAGCTATTATGCATCGAATGTTTAAAAGAGTCTGAAATGTACAAGAAATTATAGCTAATTTTTTGATACTTGATTGTTATTATACAAACTACTTTAACACATTTGAGACTGTTCATAGTTTATGATTATAAACTAAGTGCTACAAAAGTTAATTTTTTTCACCTAAATAGCACTATTTTGTTTTTGACAAGTTCCATAATCAGTCTTTTTTTCTTCTTCTTGTTTTTCTTTGTGATCCTGAGGACTGAACCCAGGGCCTCCCAAATGCTACAACTCCCCTATTTCTACCCCAGGCTGTAAGTGGAAGACAGGTCTTAGTCTCCAGTGGGGCCCCCTTCCACAGGTTTGTACTGAATAAACCTGTGTTACTGTTGGAAAAAAAAAAAATACCTGGGGTCCTCTATTTGCTTGTAATGACAGGGAAACGGGCACACTCTCCCATCTTCTCTGTGTCATTTCCTCTGATAAACGCCTGTAAAACTGTTATGTACAGATATACACTTTAAGTGAGTTAGGTTGTAGCATCCTGAACAAATTACTTAACATTTTTTCATATAAAATTCTGTTAGGGCTCAGGGGTGGGGCACTCGCTTGGTATGCACGAGGACTGGGTCAAACCCCAGAACCACATACATGTCAGAAAAACAAAAACCAGATGAAAAAATAAATAAAATTGATTCTTTTCTCTCTCTCTCCTTCTCTCTTTAAAAAAAAAAGTCTGTTCAGCCATGCCTAGACTTCTCAGAGACATCAAAGGAAATCAAAGGAAATTCTTTTCTTGGCTCAGTTTCAGAAAGTACAAAGAAAAAAAAAAGGCACTGACCTTCTATATAAAGCTGACTATTCTCAACAGAGATGAGTGACAATGAAACAAATCAGACTTACTTTAAACAATAGTGCATATGTGGATTATTTTCAGTCTAGAGTGTAATAAACACAGTGCCAAGAAAAATATACAACCCTTTTTCTGTGAAGGATGCAAAGAATAATTTGTCTACTTAAAATGTGAGTCAAAATTTTGAGACAAACCATGCTCACTAAAAATCAAATATATTTTTCAACTATGGTGTGAATTACTTTAGTCCGTTGTTTATATTTGTTTAGTGACTACTGTGTAGGGAACACTGGATGAAGTGTTGTTAAAAAGAAAAAAATAAATTATATATTCATGGGGAGATAAATATACCTGTGAATATTTTAAGAATACTTGTACAGTGTTGGGGTTTAACCTTCACTCCCATTTCATCAGCTGCCATAGAGTGATCTTTTTACTATTTCCATAAGTTCCTACAGGAAGAGCGGCTAGGTCCTGCCAATTTGTTAAGCTTCTTAATTGTTATGCAAAATGAAGGTTAGGGTGGGTTGGAACGTGCTAACCTCAGGCTGTTCCCAATTGTTGTTTATCTGTTCTCAAAATCTGCATAACCCCTGGCAACTCCCTTAGAGGGATTATTGATTCCTTGGCTTCTCCCCTCCCTATAAAAACCTGCTTGCCTGGATAATAAAACGGATTCTGAGCTGCCATCAAGTGCCTGTGGTTCCCTCGCTTCCCCGGCTGGGAGGAAAGGGGTCCCCAGATGAGGGGGGACCCGGGTTCCAGCCGTCGGCACTCACCTCCTGATCGGCTCCCGGGGGACAATCCAGCTGGTCCGGATTGTCCCACCTGCCCTCAGAGACGGAAGCCTGAGGTAGCGAGGACAAATGATGCCCCCACAGTACAGTATGATTAATCAGAATATATAAACTCTATTCTGCAGTATAAGTACTTAAGCAATTAGATTTGTATGGAGCCTGCTTCAAGGCCAGTGAGCTTTCGGTACTACCTCAGTTTACCATTTCCCTGAAATGGCCCACTGTTTCTCCCTTTCTCGCCTTTCTCTCTCTGGTGCTGGAGATCAAGCCTATGCCCCTGCCCACACTAGTCAAGCACTCACTGCTGAGCTCCACCCTCAGCCCCCATACTCTTTAATCAAACTACACCACTGAAAACTAGTAGCCAAGCGGCGTGACTTAGCATATTTACAGCCCCTGCTCCCTCTTTGTGACCATACCCACATGATTTCCATTCCTACTAAAACCTAAAATTCATATTCTCTAACCTCTGATAAAGCTTAAGATATAAAACGATTCGACTGTAAAAATACGGAGGAGACTTGGTATGTTGCATAATATTGCCTTTTATCATATTAACAAAAGCACACTCAGACACATGCATGCATGCCCATGCACACGCATGCACACAAATTCCAGTGCAATTTTATTAATATGGAAACTTACCTCAATCTGGCCATGTTCTTTGAAGGAGAGTTTGATATAGGAGTTTTTACTACTCTGGAATGGACCAGGTTCTTTGGCAGGAGGAGCTGGGTGCAGATGAACCACTATTTTGGCACTAAAGAAAAAGCAAATGTAATATATTTAACTACCTTTAAAAAAAAAAAAAACACTAATGCTATTTTTATAACTTTTAATATATATTTCCAAATCACTCAAATTCATGTGGAAACAAAGAATATCCTGAAAGACATCCCTTTAGAGTTCCTAGTAATTCATTATCAATGAAGCTTTGATACCAAAAAAAATTATAAGTTGCTACTTAAAACTTACAAACTATAAACCAAGAAGTTTCAAGTTACAACTGTATAGATTTAAAGAGTATGGCTTTGAGGGCTAGAGCGGTGGCTCAGTGGTTAAGGTGCTTGTCCGGCATGCACAAGTATGCGGATTCGAACCTTAGCACCCATGTGCACAACTGAGTGTCAGAGCAATGAAAGCCATGTGAAAAACGTGATAAAAATTGATTCTGTCTCTCCCTTTCTCTCTCACTGTCCTTCTCTCTTTAAAAAAAAAAATGGCTTTGAGCAAATAATTTCAAAATAAATTTTCAAAATTTTGAGTAGTTTATGATTAGGGTTTTCCATTTACAGGGTTATCCCAGAGGTTATGAGGATGCCTGTAACTTCTGCCAAAGCACACTACCTTACTCATTTGAAAACAAAATATGAAAACTTATCTGTAAAACTGGGCAGCTGATATTTTATTAAAACTCCAAAACTCCATCCAAAAATAACATTCTACAATGTCGTTTATTGGAAAATGCCACTCAATCGGCAGCAAAAACAGCTCTCAAAATGTTGCTGCCCTGGGAACACAAGCTGCTATCTTTATTACTACATCACCTTCTCTGCTAGTAAAAATACCGACATATTTGTTCAGCTTTATAAACCTGTTTTTCTCCCAATTTTCAACCTGCTCAATAAACAATCTATAAAGATGAAGGAAACTAAAACACACATGGTCAAAGTGTCCTGAACACCTACCTAGCAAAGAGCCTTTTCTTTATGATCATTTTCTAGATGTGTCTTTTACTCTATTTTACATTTCTCTGTGTGGCCCACACATATTGCCTAAATATCACTGCAAAGCTACAATAATGTGAGCTGGGCCTCCTCCGCCTCACACGTTATGGTTAGTGACCTGGGGCTAGTCTCACAAGGATTCTTTTTCTCTTCCTTTGTGGTAAACAAATAAATTATGTGAGCAGAACCATAGGACCACTTGAAATAAACCATCAACAAGAGCAATAAAACTATAACAATCATGATAAGGTGACTGAGCAAAAGCATTTCACTATCTGTAAAACTCAAAACCCTTGGCCCTATTATCAGATTCTGTCAAAAGAAACCCAACAAAAGCTTCAAGATTATGATATGAAATGAAGTTTAAAAATTCCATGTCAGCTGTTCATATCTTCTTTTATTCATTTTATTACCCAGTTTCATCAAATTCAAAATCTATGAAACGAAAAAAGAATCCCAATTTCAGATGTTCAAAATTAGGGGCTGCGATAAAGCTTAGTGGTAGAACAACTGTCTAACATTAACAAGGTTCTAAGTTAAAAAAAAAAAAGTGAAACATATGTGTTTAAATCCTTATGATACGATAATCACTTGAGTGGAGGAGCTGGGAACAAGAGAGGATACACGAGAAAATTTAACCTGGCCTACAACTGAACTCCTCCTTGATAGAGATATTTTTAAAAATAAAGACACTACTTTGAAAGTAAATATTTTTGTTACAAATTTTAGATTACCCTGGAATACAGTAGAGGAAAAATTAAATGATCTGGACTATCGCTAAGGTTTGTTTTCTAGAACACAGAAAATTTGAAAAACATGAAAAGGGAGAAATACAAATTATAGAAACAATCTACTCTAAAAACCCATGGCCTACTTTTTTCAAAATGCTGGTTAGCTTCGTTTATGTCAGATAATCTTTTATGTAGCTATAACATTATGATTAAGGCATACATTACATTTCCAGTGAAGTTCAATACTGTTTAACTTCTATTGAAATGTCTATTTATGCCCCCTAAAGAGGGGCCAACATAGAAAACAATAAATTATGCCAACAATATTCGTTTGTAAGTCTCCTGAATCACATGCACTCAAGTATAAAGTCGAAATTTTGGGAACACTTGAATAAACAAGAACATCCAAACCTACACTTCACACCAGGGTGGCCACATCTCCTGGTGTACCTGGGATGGTCCCATTGTATGCTTGTAGCCCTGGTCTAACTGTTAATTGCAGCCCCTATCGCTGTTCAAATGTTCTGTTTTGCAAAATAACTATTTTGATACTCTTTAATTCTGATATTTGAACAACTCAGAAATGAAAAATAAATTTAATGATCAGCTAGAAATAGTACCAAAGTCAGTTGTTTTTCTCAGATGGATCATTTCTGATTTCAAGTACTGAATGACAGGCACATATGTGAAAGCCAAGTGTCTGTGGAAATGTACACAATACTAGCTGGGCCACATTTACTTATTATGAACCAAGGATGTCACAGCAAACCTTGATACTTTATTTTTACATTAAGAAGGAGTTTAACAGGGGCGAGATCAGTGGCTTGGCGGATACTGCGCTTGCCTGGCATGCGCAAGTACGCGAGTTCAAACCTCAGAATGTACACAGTGAAGCGTCTAAGGAATGAAAGTCATATGAAAAACTAAATAAAAATTGCTCCTCTCTCTCTCTCTCTCTCATTGTGCCCTCTTTCTTAACAAAAAAAAAAAAAATGAGTTTAACAGAATTAAAGACAAAAGCTACATGATCATTTCAACAGCTACAGAAAAGGCCTTTGATATAATCCAGCATCCATTCATGATCAAAATGCTGGAGAAGTTAGGAATACCAGGAACTTAACTTTGCAAAGGCCATTTGTGAGAAATCCACAGCCAACATTATACTAAGTGGAGAAAAACTGAAAACATTCCCACTAAATTCTGAAACAAGACAAAATTGTCCACTCTCACCACTTTTATTCAATATAAAAAACCCTAGACAGAGCAATCAGGAAAGAGAAGGAAATCAAAGAGAAAGAGGAAGTCAAATTATCTCTATTTGCTGATAATATGATCCTATACCCACAAAACTCCACCAAAAGACTTTCAGAACTTATATATGAATTTTACAAAGTTGCAGGATGCAAGATCAACATAAATAAATCAATAGCTTTCCTATACTCCAACAGTGACTCAGCCAAAGATGAAAACAGGAACCATCCCATTCATAATCTAAAAAAAAAAAAAAAAAGAAAAGTACTTGGGAATTAAGCTAACAAAGGAAGCAAAAGACCTGTACAATGAAAATTACAGAACACTGAAGAAAGAAATTGAAGAAGACCTGAGAAGATGGAAAGACATCCCATGTTCTTGGATAGGCAGAATCAACATAATTAAAATTTCCATTCTGCCAAAAGTGCTGTACAAATTCAATGCACTCACCATCAAGATACCAATGACAATTTTCACAGATACAGAAAAATGAATTCTCAAATGTATTTCGAAGAATAAGAAGCCCAGAATAGCCAAAGCAATACTAAGTAAAAAGAATGATGTAGGAGGTATCATAATACCTCATCTGAAATTATACTATAGAGCTGTAGTAACAAAAACAGCATGGTATTGGTATCAAAACAGACGCAAAGACCAATGGAATAGAAAAGAAGACACAGAGACAAATCCACAGATCTTTAACGATCTGATATTCAATAAAGGGGGCAAAAATATAGTTTGGAGTTCAACAAATGGTGCTGGATAAACTGGACAGCCATATGCAGAAAAAATGAAATTTGAACCTTCTCTCTCATCCTGCACAAAAATTAAATCCAAATGGATCAAGGACCTAAGAATTAAACCAGCTAGCATACATCTACTAGAAGAAAAAATAGGATCAACGTTCCACCATATAGGTGTAGGCTCCAACTTCCTTAATAAGACTCCCATAGTGCAAGAATTAAAACCAAGAATCTATGAGTGGGATGCCATTCAACTGAACAGCTTCTGCTTAGGCAAAGATACTCTTGAAGAGTATCAAGAAGAAACCTACAGAAGGGAGAAAATCATTGCATGCTATGCCTCTGACAGGGGACTAATATCCAGAATAAACAAAGAACTCAAAAAACTGAACACTAAAAGCACAAATAATCCAATCAATAAATGGGCTAGGGAACTAAATAGAAACTTCTCAACAGAGGAAGTCCAGAAAGTCAATAAATACATGAAAAAATGCTCTACATCACTAGCAATCATAGAAATGCAAATCAAAACTTCACTGAGATTCCACCTCACTCCAGTCAGAGTAGCAAAAATGAAGAATACGAACAACAACAGATGCTGGAGGGGTTGTGGGGAGAAAGGCACACTGTCACACTGCTGGTGGCACTGCACACTTGGACAGCCACTCTGGAAAGCACTGTGCAGACTCCTCAAGAAACTAGAGATGGAACCATCTTACGACCCAGCCGTCCCACTCCCGGTTATTCTCCCAAAAGAGCTAGAATCGGTATACTTCTGAGACACAGCTACATCAATATTTATAGCAGCACAGTTTACAAAAGCTAAACTATGGAACTAACCCAGATGCTCCTCGCTGGATGAATGGATTCAAAAGTTGTGGTATAGGGGCTAGAATGATGGCTCAGTGGTTATGGCGCTTGCCCAGCATGCACGAGTATGCAAGTTCAAACCCCAGCACATGTAAGCAACAGTGTCTTAGAGCAACAAAAGCCAGGTGAAAAACCAAATAAAATTGATTCTCTCTCTTTCTCTCTCTCTCACTGTCCCTCCTTCTTTAAAAAAAAGAAAGAAAGAAAGAAAGAAAGTTGTGGTATATATACACAATGGAGTTCTACTCTTCTATTAGAGAGAACAATATGCCTTTTGCAGCCAAATGGATGGAAATGGAAAAAATTAGCTGAGTGAAATATCCCAAACTCAGAGACTTAAGGGTCAAATGTTTTCTCTCATATGGAAGCTAGAGTAAAACCTACAACAGGATGATAGTCAGCTGAGTTGAAGTAATAAACCCAACATAGTTGAAACTCCACATAAGCTGAGGGAACCATACTATGAAGGTGAGGGGAGAAGGGAGGGAGGCAAGGAGGGAGGGGAGGGAGGCAGAGAGGGGAGAGAGGGATAAGGAGAATTATCAATACAACAGGGAATATTCAACTTTCACCAGAAGCCTAGCTATACACAGGCAAGCAGAGAAACTCAGAAATGTCAACAATTATTCTACATGTATATGTTCATTTCAAAGTATAATATGGTGGGATTACAGAGGAGACATGAGATCAGGGAATGGATGAAGGGGGGTAGATCCTGGTCTAGGATTGACCTTAACTTACTATCTCATTATGTCAATATCCATGCATACATGAATATGTAACAATAATTCCCTCCAATATGTAAGACTATGTCAAACTAATAAAAAAAGTTAAAAAATTAAATCCAAATGGATCAAGGACCTAGGAATTAAACCAGTTAGCATACATCTGCTAGAAGAAAAAAATAGGATCAACACTCCACCATACAGATATAGGCTCCAACTTCCTTAATTAGACTCCCATAGCACAAGAATTAAAACCAAGAATCTATGAGTAGGATGCCATTAAACTGAAAAGCTTCTGCACAGGTAAGAATTAGCCATGAACATGAAGAGGGTCTACAGAATGGGAGAAAATCATGGTCAGCTTCTCCTCCAACAGAGGGTTAACATACAGAATCTACAAAGAGCTTAAAAAACTTAATATCAAAAACACATTCAACCCAATCAATAAATGGGCAAAAGAACTAAACAGAAACTTCTCAACAGAAGAAACAATGAAGGCCAACAAATACATTAAAAAGTGTTCAACATCTCTAGCAATCAGAGAAATGCAATCAAAACCACACTAAAATTTCATCTCATTCCAGTCTGAATGGCAATGATTCACAAATACAAACAAGAACAGATGCTAGAGAGGATGTGGAGAGAAAGGAACACTTGTACACTGTTGAGGGGACTGCAGACTAGTACAGCTACTCTTCAAAGCAGTGTGGAGACTCCTCATAAAACTAGGGATGGAACCACCATATGACCCACCTATTTCACTCCTGGGTATTTTCCCAGAAGATATAAAATCAGCATATTACAATGACACAGCTACACCAATGTTTATAGCAGCACAATTCACAATAGCTAAAGTATGGAATCAATCGAGATCCTGTTCACTGATGAATGAATCCAAAAACTACAGTGTGTGTGTGTGTGTGTGTGTGTGTACACATATATGTATATATGTACATACACACACACACAATGGAATTCTATTCAGCTATTAAAAAGAATGAAATCATAGCCTTTGCGGGTAAATGGACGGAATGGAAAAAATTATACCGGGTGAAATAAGCCAAACTGGGAGACTTAAATGGCAAATATTTTCTCTCGTATATGGAAGCTAGAGTAAAACTAAAGATAGGGTGAAAGATCGCCAAGATTATGTAACAGAGACTCACCAAAGTCAGAATAACGTATGATCTAGGAAAAAACTAGGCATTAAAGAGGGAGAGAGTGGTGAGGGGAGGAGGGGGTAAGGAGAGAGAAATGGTATATTTTACTCCCCTGAGAAGCTAAATAATACCCATACAGGCATTTAAAACTAGAAAACTCAAAAAGAATTACTGTATCTGTATATACACATTAATATTTGTAATATGGAAGAATGAAGAGGAGGTGTGAGACCAGGGAAAGGGGGGGAATGTACAGGTACATGTAATGGGTTCATGTTACATTATCATGACATAAGAACATATGAATATGTAACAACGAATCCCCTTATTATGTAGGCCTATGTCGCACCAATTTAAAAAAAAGAAAAAAAAAGATTGAATTTAAGGTGGAAAAATACCTTCTTTGGGGGTTTACTCACTAATTAGTGTGAGAGGAATAATATTTTATGAATAAAGGCTGTAAACACATAGACCTCACCTCTTCCCAATTCCAGCTGCCTGTTCCTCAATGAACACAATGTGGGACAGAGGAATGGCCATGCAGCACTCCTAGAAGGAAATCAATAGGAAACAAGATCCATGACACTTTTCAGCAATCCCTGTATTATAGCATTAGTGTGTCCCATGGCTTCAAGGGATTTCAAAATTAAAATAATAAAAAATAACAATGTTGTTTTATCTCTTAAATAAAATCAAGGAAAAATTAAAGAAAAATAATACTGCAGTGACATTCTGCTGTGTGAGAAAATCTAAGAGGTTAAAAAGCAGCTACAACTACCTGTGGTTTCACAGTGGGTATATTTTCTAAAAATAACTTATATGAAAACTTTTATATGTAATAATTTCTTTTATAGAAAAAAGAAAAATAGACAAATCAAAACAATTTAAGGAGTGCAGTATACGGGTGATTTTTTTCCTTTATAATTTGCCATTACACACACACTCTCACACACACACACACACACACACACACACACACACAAATTTAAAACAATGTTGATGTGAACTTCCTTTATTAGTAGGTATAACTTTAAAAATTATTAATCAAGGCCAAGTGTGGTGGCATATACCTATAGACCCAGCTACTTGGAAGGCTGAGCCAGGAGGATTGCTTTAGCCCATGAGTTTGAGGCCAGCCTGGCACCATAGCGAAACCTTATCTCAAGAAGAAATAAATTGGGCTAGGGATGTAGTTTCAATGACACAACACTGGCCTAGTGTATGTAAGGTCCTGGGCTAGAGTCAAGCGCTGCAATCAATCAATCAACTAATTAAAAATTACTATAAACAACCAGTAATCAATTAATTAATTTAGATTACTATACATGACTGGCATATAATAGGTCTAAGGATTTGTCCAAATTGGCCTCTTTATATGATAATCAGAAAATTAATGTATAAAAATATGGGTAATGGACTTCCTACCCTCTCCTAAAAAAATTTATTTCCTGAATATGTAACTATTTTAAAAGAATTAGACATCATTAACCGTTTATAGAATACATTATCAACATGGACAAAAACTGGCTTTCAAAGGGCAAAAATGTTAAGATATTGTAATGGTTAGGGGTCTTTCAAAGAGCCATACAGTATATAGTTTATCTGTAGTATTAAAATTTCATGGGTGGGGCTGAAGCACAGTGATTGCAGTGCTTGCCTGGCATGCATGAGGATCCAGGTTCAAACCCCAGTAACACCATACACACAATTAAGTGTCAGAAAAACAAAAACCAGATGAAAAAAAAATGGACTCTTTAAAAAAAATAAAAAATAAATAAAATTTCATGGGTGTTGGGGTTCAGTTCAGGGGTTGAACATGTGCTTAGCATTTATGAGGCCCTGAGTTCAATCGTCAGCACAACTAAAAATAATAATAATTCATGGTGGGTGAATGATCAAGAAAATAAAAACAAATGAGACAGCTTATCTTACTGACAACACTGAAATTAATATCAGATGCACACTTCCAAGGTAAAGCTCTTTGGAATGACGATATCATCTCTATATACACATACCTTACTCTCCCTCCTAAAAACTTATAAAATGAGGGTGGCAGGAGTTCCCCTGGATCAGAATGACAGGGAGGCAGTTCTTCTCATGACAGGCTCTCCTGCAGGTTCTTAACAACAACCCAGGTTGTTTGGTGGACAGTTTAAGTCTTCTCAAGGATCCTTCACAACTGAGAGAAGCACTCTCCTGCTACAGGCTGCACAATGGCATAAGTACGCCCTGACTGTTGCTTAAAAACACAGCGGTCGCCATGGTTCTCCAGCCAGTAACTGCATGGACTTTTCTAAAGTTGAATAAGAGAAAATATCCTAAATTCCTCTCTTTGTACACCATTCAGAGAGATCATGTTGGATATATTCTTCTGACATTCTCCAAAGGAAAACAAGTGAAAGGGGGAATAGACCAAAAAGAAGTGAAAAACTTGAGGGATTTAAAACCTAGAACAGATGTAGGTTGTATCTTACATGATTTTTCTGGTCTCTCCAAATCAGTCGGTGTGTACTAAGGAGGAGGGTCCCAGCATCAAATTTTATCTAAAAAGATAAGATCAACAAAAAAGATTAATAATATGTGACTCAATGTTGTCCAAAATTTTTTCTCTTTAATCTTACAAAATAAAGTTAAATCATGTACAGTTTCAAATTAGGTTTATCACAAATTAAAAAGAAGCAATGCTACACACTTCATAAATATGAGCTATAAACAAGGCTAAGATATAATCGGGAAAACTGGAAATAATCTAGATGTATAATAATAGAGCAGTGGTTAAATAAAGTATGCTACATCCATACTACGTGATACATGCAGAGATTAAAAGAATGATAACGTAAAACTGTTACGGGCTATCACAGAATCTAAGAATTGGTGGAGGAAAGGAAATTTGCAGCATATTACATATAATGTAATCCTCAAACGACATGTTTGTTACATGTACACATTTATACATAAGTAACAGGAAAAGGTCTAAAAGGAATACACAGTAAAATGTGAATAATAGATTTTCTCAGAAAAAGGATAAGGAAGGCTAGAGCGGTGGCTCAGTGGTTATGGCACTTGCCCAGCATGCACGAGTACATGGGTTCAAACCCCAGCACCCATGTACATAGCTAAGTGTCAGAGCAACGAACATCAGGTGAAAAACTCAATAAAAATTGATTCTTCTCTCTCTCTCTCTCACTATCCTTTTCTCTTTAAAAAGAAAAGAAAAAGGATGAGGGAATGGGAGGAAGAGAAACAAAGGAACTTTAAAAAAAAAATTGACTGAATTTGCCAGGCATAGTGGCACACACCTACAATCCCGGTGACTTGGGAGACTAAAGCAGGAAGACTACAAGTTTGAGAACAGCCTCAGCAACTTAGACCCTATCTCAAAATAAAAAATAAAAAGGGCTGGATGTGACTCAGTAGTTAAGCTCCCCTGGGTTTAATCCCGAGTAACCCCCCCACCAAAAAAAACCCAACAAAAATTATTGGATTTTTTCACAATGAAATTAGATTCATGTATAATACATTTATAACTCCAATTAATTTTTAAATATAAAAATCCAGAAATAAACACAAACATATATAAGAATAGGTATGAATATGAATAGAGAGATTCAATCAATGGCACTGAGATAAATGGACTGCCAAGTTAAAAAAAAAGTTGAATTTATATTGAACACACTGCACAGAATAAGTTCTACACAGATCAAATAATTAAAACAAAGAAAAAGAAAGAAAGAAAAATTATAAAAACAATAAGAAAAAAAAAGAAAGAATTTAAAAAGTAATCTCAGGGTGGGGAAGGCCTTCCTGAGAAAAGCATTAAACCCATTAACACTAGGGGAAAAGATCGATAACTTCAACTGTACACATGCACACACAAAAATACTTCATGGTAGTGGCACACGCCTGTAATCCCAGCTGCTCTGGAGGTTGAGGAAAGAGGATCTCAAGTTCAAAGCCTGCCTCAGCAACTAAATGAGACCCTGTCTCAAAATAAAAACTGAAAAGGGCTGGGGACGTGGCTTAGCGGTTAAGTGTCACTCGGTTCAACCCCAGTACCCAAAATAAAAACAAAACAAAAAAACTTCTTCATGGTAAAAGCTACCAACAAGGCCCATTTGAGTCCCAACGGAATGTGCTCAGGACACCACCCATGGGACCCCGGGCGGGAACAGCTCTGCTCAGAACCAACTAGGGGAGGTTCCCCGCCTGGAGCAGCCCCTGCCTACTGATGCCCAGGATTCCTTCTGGGGCCTGTTTGAGTCCTGCTGGAAGGTAGGTCTCCAGTATGGTAGGTTCAGATTTGCAACCTTGAGCCTGGAACCAAACGGTAGAGCAACACCAGGACCCAGGCAGACACAGCATCTGGAAGAAGGTAATCATCAAACAGTGGTGGCTCATCTGACCATTTGACTCGCAAGGAAAAACCAGCTGGAGAACTGCCTGCTTTCCCCTCAGGAAATCTCAATTCAGAGATCTATAGGAAGCTCTTCAAAATGAAGATTAAAACAAGGAGGGGTTCACCTCAAACCCTAAACTCCCCCAAAAAGGATGTCATGGATAGGGGTGGAGATGAAAACCTTGAAAATATTATCAATGATTTGATTACTAAAAGGAACAATGAACTTAAAAGAAGATATAATGAAGGGACTAAGTGAGAAGACTGAAGAGATGAAAAACTCTATTATCAAAGAAATAGACATACTCAGTAAGGAAGTAACAGCTAAAATCTGCAGTCAATGACATGAGAGGAACCATGGAAGAATTTAATAATAGACTGACTTCTACAGAAAACAGAACCTCAGCTCTTGAAGTATGAACTTCTGACAACGAGGACAGACTGAGCGAGGTAGAGCGCACGGATGACAAAAAAGAAAAAACCTCACAGACACGAACAGAATTTTTAAAATGTCTGGGATTAAATGAGAAGAAACAATTTAAGAGTGATTGATATACAGGAAGAAACTGAAACACAAACAAATGGGATAAGGAATATTCTCAAGGAAATTGCTAAAGAAAATTTTGCCCATATAAAAATAGAGACAGATATGTTCATCCAGGAAGCTTATAGGACACCCAATAGGCCTAATCGAATGAGAGGCTCACCAAGACACATCTCATGTTCAAAATGTACAAGAAAATCAAGGAAAAAATACTGAACAATGACAAGGCAGAAACGCCAAATCACATTCAGAGGCAAACCAATCAGATTCACGTCTGACTTTCCAGTCCAGACTCTGGAAGTGAGAAGATCTTGGAAGGAGATCTTTCAATGCCTGAGTGAACACAACATGCAGCCAAGAATACTAGACCCAGCAAAACTCAGCTTCAAATTTGAGGGGGAAATAATAACTTTTCATGATAAGAACAACTTGCAACATTCATGAATAGAAAACCAGCATCACAAAGAATTCTCAAAGATAACTCCAGATACAAGAACAAGCTAATATTCCTCAAAACCCACAATCAGAGGAAATTCAATAAAGGTACAGGCTATCAACAGACAACTAAGACAGCACAGAATTTACTAATAAAACACAGTGAATATGAACCACAACTACCTAACAATTCTAACACTAAATGTGAATGGTCTCAATGCACCAATCAAAAGACACAGACTAGCAGACTGGATCAAAAAACAAAATCCAACAATATGCTGCTTACAGGAAACCTACCTTACAGCCAGTGACACCCACAGATTAAGGGTGAAAGGATGGGGGGAAAAATCTACCAGGCATATAGCCCAAGAAAGCAAGCTAGAGTTGCAATTCTTATATCTGACAAAGTGGATTTCAAACATAAATTAATCAAAAGAGATAAAGAAGGCCACTGCATCCTACTAAAGGGAACAATACAACAGAAGCAAATAACCATAGTAAATATATACTCTCCAAGTGGTAATATGGGGGAACCATCCCAGAAGCCGATGTCATTCCTCCACGAGATACCCATCTAACGCATGAGTTCTTCTGGGGGAAACTGCAACAGGTGAAATCCAAGGTAGTCATCCATGTTTTGGCATTACCCCTGGATAACAAAGTATATATACATTGATTACTGTTGGTTTGATAATGTTTCCCCCTTAATTGTATTTCTATATACTTCTAATAAAATAAAAAAAATTAAAAAATATATATACATATACTCTCCAAACACCAATGCTCCCAACTATGTGCAAAAAATACTCCAAGCTATAAAACCACTTGTGGACCTCAACACAATAGTACTGGGAGACTTTAACACTCCTTTATCACCAACACACAGATCATCAAAGCAAAGAAACAATAAAGAGATTTCCAGTCTAAACAACACCATAAATCAAACAGACTTAACAGACGTCTACAGAATATTCCACCCCAAATTGGCAGAGTATACCTTCTTCTCACCAGCACATGGCTCCTTCTCCAAAATAGATCATATACTAGCTCACAAAGGAAATCTCAACAAATATAATAAAGTAGATATTATTCCATGTATCCTATTGGACCATGATGCCATGATCCTAATAATTAACAGCAAAAACCATGGCACAAAACACACATATATGTGGAGATTGAATAACACCCTATTAAATGAAGAATGGATCCAAGAAGACATGAGAACAGTAATTAAGGAATTCTTTGAAGAGAATGAGTATGAGGACACAACATTGAAACCTCTGGGACAGCATGAAAACTTTTTTTTTTCTTCACAACTGAGGACCGAACTCGGGGCCATGTGCATGCTAGGCAAGCGCTCTGCCACTGAGCTAAATCCCCAACCCCAAAAGCATTTTTAAGGGGAAAATTTATTGCACTAAGTGTCCATATTAAGAATCAGGAGAGATCCCTAACAAATTAGCTATGCTCCAACTCAAATCTCTACAAAAGGAAGAACAGTCTAATCCCACAGCCAGGAGAAGACAGGAAATAATTAAGATCAAATTTGAAATCAATGAAATTGAGAACAAAAAAAAAACAATAAAAAGAATTGACAAAACAAAGAGCTGGTTCTTCGAAAAAATAAATAAAATTTACAGACCCCTAGCTAATCTAACTAAAAGGAGAGATCAAAGCAAATCAACAAAATCACCAATGCAAAGGGGGTGATCACTACAGATCCCCTTGAAATCAAACAGATTATCAGAACATATTTTGAAAAAGTATACTTCTCTAAATCAGATAATCTGGATGACATGGACAAATTTCTGGACACATACAACATCCCCAAATTGACACGGGATGAAATTGAAATTCTAAACAGCCCAATAACAGGCACCGAAATCCATACAGCAATTAAAAGTCTTCCAAAGAAGAAAAGCCCAGGACCTGATGGATTCTCTGCAGAGTTTTATCACACCTTGTAAGAAGAGCTAACACCTCTCCTTATGAAGCTATTCCAAGAAACTGAAAAAGAGGGAAATCTCCCACTTTTTATGAAGCAACCATAACTCTGATACCAAAACCCAACAAAGACACATCAAAAAAAAAGAAAATTACAGACCAATATCTCTCATGAATATTGATACAAAAATCCTTAATAAGGTTCTTGCAAACTGCTTCAAAAACACATCAAGAAAATAATTCATCATGATCAAGTGGGCTTCATTCCTGGTATGCAAGGCCGGTTCAACATATGCAAATCAATACATGTAATACATCACTTAAACAGAATTAAGGACAAAACCCATATAATCATCTCAACAAATGCAGAAAAGGCCATCGATAAAATCCAGCACCTATTTATGCTCCAACTCTAGAGAAAATAGGGATCAAAGAAAATTATCTTAACTTTAAAAGGCCATATATGCCAAACCCTCACCTAGTATAATACTAAATAGAGAAAGGTTCAAAGTATTTCCGCTGAACTCAGGAATAAGACAAGGCTGCCTGCTTTCAACACTTTTATTCAATATAGTCCTCGAGATCCTGGCTGAAGCAATCAGACAGGAGGAAGAAATCAAAGGGATAAGAATAGGAAGAGAGGAAATCAAACTATCCCTTTTTGTTGATGATCCTATATCTGGAAGATCAAAAAAACTCCACCAGAAAACAGAGCTAATAAACAGAGTTGGCAAAGTAGCAGGCTACAATATCAACACCCATAAATCAATAGCTTTCCTATATGCCAACAATAATAGGGAAGAAAAAGAAATTAGGAAATCAGTCACATTCACAATATCCTCTAAAAGAACAAAATACTTGGGAATTAATCTACAATGAAAATTATCAAACACTGAAAACAGAAACTGCAAAAGACCTGAGAAGATGGAAAGATGTTCCATGTTCTTGGTTAGTCAGAATTAATATAATTAAAATGGCCATTCTGTCAAAAGCACTATACAGATTCAATACAATCCCCACCAAGATTCCAATGTTATTCTTTGTAGATATAGAAAAAGCAATTCTCAAATTCATTTGGAACAATAAAAAACCCAAAATAGCCAAAATATTACTAAGCAAGAAAGATAAACAGGTGGTTTTGCAATGCCAGATCTAAAACTATAATATCAGACTATAGTATTAAAAACAGCATGGCATTGGTATCAAAATAGGAATGAAGACCAATGGAATAGAAGACTCTGAGACAAAGCCCCAAATTTTTAAACATCTGATCTTTGAAAAAGGGGGTCAAAATATAACATGGAGGAGAGACAGCCTATCTAACAAATGGTGCTGGACAAACTGGACAGCCATTTGCAGAAAATTGAAATTAGATCCTTATCTCTCACCATGCACAAAAATCAATTCTAAATGGATCAAGGAATTAGGAATTCAACCAGCTAACATGCATCTGCTAGAAGAAAAAGTAGGAGCAACACTCCAGCATATGGGAGTTGGTAATGACTTCCTTTAACAAGGATCCTAAAGTCAAAGAATTATAGTCTAAAATCAATGAGTGGGATGCCATTAAACTAAAAAGTTTCTGTACAGCCAAGGAAATAGTCAAAACAGTCAAGAGACAACCTACAGAATAGGAGAGGATCATGGCCTATGATCCCTCTGACAGGGAACTAATATCCAAAATTTATATAGAACTCAAAAAACTCAATAACAAACACGCAAAGAATCCAATCAATAAATGGGTCAGAGAGCTAAACAGAAACTTCTCAACAGAGGAAATTGAGCAAGCCAAAGAATACATGAGAAAGTGTTCTAAATCACTAGCAATCACAGAAATGCAAATCAAAACTACCTTAAGATTTTACCTCACTCCAGTCAGACTGGCAAAGATGAAGAATACGAACAATAACAAATGCTGGAGGGGATGTGGGGAGATAGGAACACTAGCACACTGTTGGTGGAATTGCAGACTGGTCCAGCTGCTCTGGAAAGCAGTGTGGAGACTCCTCAAAAAATTAGGGTTGGATCCACCATACAATCCAGCTATCCCTCTTCTGGGTGTTTTCCCAGGGGAGTTAGAATCAGCACAATACAGAGACAAAGCGATATCCATGTTCATAGCAGCTCAATTTACAATAGATAAAGTATTGAATCAACTCAGATGCCCCTCACTGGATGAATAGATCCAAAAGCTCTGGCGTATATATACAATGGAGTTCTACTCAGCTATTAGAAACAATGATATTGCATCTATTGAAGGTAAATGGATGGCATTGGAAGAAATTATGCTGAGCGAAGTTAGCCAAACCCAGAGATTCAAGGGCCAAATGGTATCCCTCCTTTGTGGAAGCTGGACCTAACCCCAGGCTCAGGAGTAAAGTAGACAAACTCATGTTTTAGATCCATAGAATAAAAATGCAAAATGTTAGTATTTATGAAATATAGTTGCAATATACTTCATATTTGAACATACTTGTATAAATATCTGTATTTGCTGTATACGTGAACAAAAACGTAAATGTTTAATCCCATTGTCAAATATTTTGAAGAATAACAAGGGATGATAGGAAGGGAGGAGGAGAAATGTTGGAACTTAGATAAAGCAAGGTACATTCCAAGCAGTTATAAATGTCACTGTATATACTATAGCCATATACATATAAAATGTTCTTCATAGGTTTAAGAATTATGTCACTGTATTTGGGTTTTTTAGGAATAGTATAGGACCCAGAAGAAAGGCAAGGGGTCAGGGGACAAGAGCAGGAGGTAGAGGGATGGGGGGATACTGAACAAATTGTATTGCTGAATTGTGTGCATCTAGGAATATGTGACAACTAATTCCAACATTATGTAAAACATTATGCACTAATAAAAATAAATTTAAAGAAAAGATTTCAGAAAAGGGGTTCCTTGCAAAAAAAAAAAAAGAAAGAAAGAAAATAAAAAGCATCAACAAAAAATAAGAAATAAACAGCAGACTGGGAACACTAGAGACAAAGGGCTAATTTCCTTAAGATAGAGAACACTCTCACAAATCAATGAGAAAATAGCCTATAAGACACTATTTTTTTTTTTTTTTAAAGAGAGAGGGACAGTGAGAGAGACAGAGAAAGAGAGAAACAGCTTTATTTAGTTTTTCACATGGCCTTCGTTGCTCCAACACTTAGTTGTGTACATGGTGCTGGGGTTTGAACCCGGGTCCTCGTGCTTGCCAGGCAAGCGCCGAAACCACTGAGCCACCGCTCCAGCCCCTATAAGACACTATTTTTAAAAAGACCATTAGAAAAGTTTGCAATAAAGGAAACTTCAAATACTCTTAAACACATTAACAGATGTATAACCTCACTGATAGCAAAAGAAACAGAAATTAAGAGACCATCAAGATACCACTTTTTATTAATTTAACTGACAGATCTAAAAGTTTGGTAACACTACTGGTGGTGCTTGGGGAAATAGACATTCTCATACATTTGCCAAAGGACAGCCTCTGTGGAAGGCAATTTCTTACTATCTATAAAAATCACAAATTCAGGTGCTGGGGATGTGGCTCACAGGAGCAAAACTTTAGTCCAATTCCCCATGCTGCAAAAATAAAAACCAAAGCAAAAACAAATTAGAAATGCAAATATCCCTTGACCCAAGGACACTTGGCATTTGTAGGAATTTACCCCAAGGTGCATTCATACATGAATGAGATGGTATAGTACTTGGCTATTCACTGCTGTTTGTAAAAGCAAAACAAGATAATTTTTTTTTTTTTGAGATAGAGAGTGACAGTGAGAAAGAATCAATTATATTTAGTTTTTCATGTGGTTTTTGTTGCTCTGACACTTGGCTGTGTACGCAGTACTGGGGTTCGAACCTGTGTCCTCTTGCACACATGCCAGACAAGTGCTATAACCACTGAGCCACTGCTATAGCCCCTAGAAGAGATAATACTAATATCCATCAACAGGGAAACGTACACACATACAATGGACTACAGGCATTCACTAAAAGGATATGGAGACTTTATATACTTAACAGTATTTGATAAAATCTAAGATGCCATTGAATGTGACACACATCCTGATTTCAAAATTTTAAAAATATGAACAAAAAAGTAAGCTTAGAATTGATGAAATATGAAATATTCTCCAGGTAGATGTTTAAGTTAAAAAAAAAAGCAGGTGCAAAACAGTATGCATAGTATATCACACTTATATTTTAAAAAGGAAAAAACAACATTCTTCACATGAATACCTGTGTATGATAAATAGGCATAACTCTCTAGAATGATATAGTGGTGGCCCCTGAGGCAGACAAGAATGGGAAGGAGATTTGTAATTGCTGTGGGCTAAATCTGAATACATGTGATCTATCCCTTACTGTGATGATATATGGAGGGGTCCTTTGGGAAGTGCTTTGCGTTTAGAGGTCATGACATGAGGCCCCATGATAGATCAGAGTCCCTGTGAAAAAAGGAAAAGACAAACTCTCTACACGCATGGCTCAGGAAAGGCCACTGAGGGCGCATGGCTGGATGGTTGCTGTCTGCAAGCCAGGAAAAGGACCCTGGAAGACCCAAACCCACCAGCACCATGATCTTGGATTTCTAGCCTCCAGGACTGTGAGAAATAAATGTCAGTTGTTTAAATCACTCTGGTCTGTGGCACTGTTATAGCACTCTGAGCTAAGACATACTTTTGGGGTGTTAGGGCTGTATCAACAACTCAAAATAATACATTTTTAAGTATCTTTTAAAAATGGGGCTAGAGTGGTGGTTTGGTGGTTACGGCGCTTGTCTGGCATACATGAGTACAAGGGTTCAAACCCCAGCACTCATGTACACAATTAAATGTCAGAGCAACAAAAGCCAAGTGAAAAACTCAATAAAAATTGATTCTCTCTCTATCTCTCACTGTCCTTCTCTCTTTAAAAAAAAAAAAAAAATAACTATAACATAATCACAAAAATATGCTAGCGTGGTTCTTTAGAATCAAACTTTAACCCTCATAATTTGTTATTATTCCCAAAAGTAAGATAAATAAGCCAATTTTAGAGTGGGAATCTGAGAGATTGGTAAATACCTTATAAAATTAAGAAATATGCTGGCAGTTTCTATTAACTAAAATAGAAAGGAGAATTTGCCATAAGTAGGACTTGCTTAGAAATTTTGAAGAAGTATTTATTTCACAAGTTGTAAGGCTGAACCCATTTATTTGTTACCTTATAACACAAACACTAAGGAAAACATTTTAGTGAGGGTCCAGTTTATCATAAATAACAGAATTCTTCCTAATTTAAAATAACAAAGTTAAGGGCTGGAGGTGTGACTCAATGGTATAATGCTTGCTTAGCATGCCTGAGGCCCTGGGTTTGATCCCCAGCACCATGAATAATAATAATAATAATAATGTTAAAATATTGGTCAAATAACCAATTAGAACAACATATATATCATATATATGTGAAATATATGCATACATATATGGCATATATAAATAAGTAGATATATATACATATATATCTTCACGTATAAGATATACATATATCCTGGGGCTGGAGTGGTGGCTTAGTGGTTCCGGAGCTTGTCCAGCATGTGAGTACATGAGTTCAAACCCAAGCACTATATACACAACAAAGACTCAGAGCAACAAAAGCCACATGAAAAACGAAACAAAACTGTTTCTCTTTCTCTCTCTCTCTCACTGTCCGTCTTCAAAAAAAGGATATATATATATATATATATATTATATATATAAAAATATATATATACACATTACTGGGGACTGAACCCAAGGGCACTCTACCAACAAACTACATCCCCAGCCCTTTTATTTTGAGACAAGGTATCTTGCCCAGGCTGGCCTTGAACTTGCTTTTCTCCCACTTCAGCAGCCTGAGTACCCAGCCACAGCAACCAGCTATACAACATTCTTAAACAATAATAATCATAAATTATGCATACAGTCAACAATATATTACAAGAGGGGCTGGAGAGACGGCTCAGCAGTACAGCGCTTGCCTGACATGCACAAGAACCCAGGTTCAAACCCCAGCACCACAGACACAACTAAGTGTCAGAAAACCGAAATCAGATGAAGAATATAAAAATTAACTCTTTCTTTCTCTCATTCTCTCTCTAAAAAAACAAACAATATATTGCAAGATACTCACAGTATTTTTTTTTTAAGAAAGAGGGACAGTGAGAGGGAGAAAGAATCAAATTTTATTTAGTTTTTCATGTGGCTTTCATTGCTCCGACACTCTGTTGTGTACATCGTGCTGTGGTTAGTACCTGCATCCTCGCACATGCCAGGCAAGCGCCTTAACTGTTGAGCCAGCACTCCAGCACCCTCACGGTATTTTATTAAGAGAAAAAAAAGTAAGTTTCAAAATACTACACAAAATATGACTACACACAAATGTATGTAATTACACAAACACAAAATGCGTCAAAAGTAATTATTTGTGGGTAGGATTATATAGTATGCCAAGTTTCTTCTTTTGGTTTAGTTGTATTTATTTTGTCAAATAAAATTTAGAAAATTTGTCAGTGACATATACAACTTCAAGTAACTCTGAAATTTATATAAATTATTTTGTGTTAAGTCAAACACACACAGGAACAAGTCTTGGTATAAATAACCAACACACAGATTTTTTTGACATATAATTTTTTCCAACAGATTTTTTGACATATAATTTTAAACACTGCTTTCTAAGAATAAGTTCTGTCATATTAGTTAAGTATTAAATGATATGGTTGATGAACTTTAACAATAGAGTCCTATTGAGCCATCTAGTGTAGTTACAGACACTCTGAAAGATATTCCACCACAGCATTTCAACAGACAGAAAAGATCTTACAAGTTTCCATGTATTCTTCTGAATCAGAAATAAAGCATAGGTAATCCTGGTACATAACTGAGTCTGGCTTCAAATGTTTTGTTTAATTTTACTTATTCAAATAACTGAGTTTAAAATATTTTTAAAATCTCCTTTTTGTCAATGAGTAAGATTTCCCTTTCTCAAAAGCAATTTTATTAACTTGAGAGTATATGATGCTGCATTAAAACTTAATAGCTCTGATTAAGAAACTGCATTTTACCGTACTGAAATCCAAGCATAACGGAAGGAATTTAAAATGCAAGCCAGAGTATCTTCCATTGCTTTGTCAATTAACAAAGAGCACACATAAGATGTTGCTGCTCTAAGTGAAAAAATTGTGTAACAGCTCCCTTCAGGGGTTCCAGTGCATTATGATCTAACCTGATAGGCAAGTTTAGGCTGGTTTGCTTCTAGTACTCAGAGTCAGAATTATTTTAACTACTTAAAAGTTAAGCTTCAGCACTTGATGAGTAAGTTTTTACCCATTTTTTCCTTTTTACATTTTTCTATTATAAAAGTAACATATTCATTGTTGAAAAATCTGGGAAATTTTAAAGAAAAGTCTATGAAAGAAAATAAAATCACTCATAATTACACTAGCCAGAGGGTGTGTGTGTGTGTGTATGTGTGTGTGTGTATAATCGTTAATGAATGAGATCTTGATATTTATAATTTTATAACTTTTTCCATTTATCACTCTATGGTTAGCAATTTCTCTTACTAATTAGGATAAGTCATAATTTAATTAATCTCTGTTTTAGACATTAAGATTGCTTCCAATTTTTCCCAACATATAATATATATGTAATACATATAAAATGCTGAGATGAGCATCCTCCTACGTAATATTTTATACATTTCCCAAGTGAAATAGTTAATTGAAAGAGAATAAACATTTTGTAAATCTTCTGGTATGCAGTGCCAAATTGACACTTTACACATTAGTAATCTTACATTGTTTTTTAGATTAGTTGAGGCCACAGAAGTGTCTGTGGATTGAAACAAATGACCTGTCTACACTGCTTATGAAAACACATTAGCCCATCATAATGGGCCCATGCAAACTGCGCCTGTATAAACAAGCAAGCACCCAGTTATTCACAACACACACTTGGGCAGTGGAAAGAACATGGTCCACTGGATCTAGTTGGAATTCTAGCTCCACCAGTTACTAGATTAGTGACCCTGGACAGCTCAGTTTCCTCACCTTTGGGCAGATCAACTACATGAACATCATATGAAGTGGCACTGGGGACTGCTCTACTTGGAAGTGCTACAGCACAGTGAAGGAATGGGCTGGGAGCCTCATCAACAACAATTCAAATCCTGTCTTTCCTTCTAACTGGGAATCTTTGGCAAGTCTCTATATCTCTAAATAATTTTCTCATTCAACAAAATACTCATTTACCTTTGAAGGGAGTAAATGAGATCATTAATAAGGTCCCAGCACAGAGTACATACTTCATTCTAATTTTTTAAAAATGGATTTCACGCCCAGAGTGAGCCAGAAAGTACAAGAACTAAAGCCCTCTCTCTGCCCTTTAGGAAAATCCCACTGGTCTAGAAGAAAGCCATGTGCATGCTTGCATGGGAAATGTGTTGGGATGCAGAGCTATGAGGGCCGAGGAGTCAGGACTGTTGTCAAGGGAGCGTGTGAAGGATTCTGAATGGGAGACTAACTGGATCAGATCTGGAGACTGATGTAGAGCCTCTAAGAGTTGTGAGCACCACTTGAAGTCTAGAACTTTCCAGCAGAAGGAGGAAGTTAGGACACAAGCTTTCCCCCAGGAATCAGTTTGGCCCTTAGTCACAGTAGGGACCAAGCAGCTGCAGATAGCTCAGCAAGGGACAGAGTAGGTCTGGCCCCAGAAAATAGTAGTGACACTTAGCCCCTCCAGGACAGCCCGTTTTTAGAAGAGTTAAAAAGAGTTTTTACTAGATCAAAGGGTCTCTAGAGAGGTCTTAGCCACGACTTTTCCCCTTAAGTCTGACACCTATATATTTGTTTGCTAAACCAAGCAGCAAAGATTTTAAAGGAAAAAGAGTTTTCTGATTCAACCAATTTTTATCTGCAAACAGGTACCAATGGTCATGATTTTATATTGGTGTAAAGATATCATAGCTTACTGTTTCCCAGCAAAGGTGTTCCTAATTTGTAATTGGTGTTCTACAGACAAGAGGGTGCTCACTCGGGGAGTGGCTCTGGGAAAGTCTCTGAGGACCTGTCAGTGCCTGCATACAGTTCTTTTTAAAGCTGGAGCAGAATCAAACCCAAGGAAGGAATGGAGGTTGAATAAGCTTCCCATTTAAAATAGCTCCAAAGAGGTAAACTCAGTAAGGAAGAAAAAAAAATTTTTTTTTGCTTGTCACTCCAAAGACGTAAAACTCAATTTTGAGATCAAGCTAATGAAGTAAATGAAGTCCAAGCAAATCCTTTACAGGAAAGACCATAATTTAGTAACAGAGGCAACACAGTGCATAGAAACTGCTTTTAAGGGAGCCGGGGACCTGGGTTCCACATCACTGTGTCCCTAGATAGCAGTGTGCACGGACACCAGGAAAAGCTATGGGCCAAGGAAAGTTTACTAAAGTACAAGGAAGTTTCGTTAATGAAACGGCAAGGAAAGAGGTAGCAAGTGAAAACTTGCGCACTAAAAATGCTTGTGGGTAATTTAGTTTCCTTCCCACCCCGCTAATTCCAAATTACACAATTCATCCAGGACAGGACATCCTGCAGTTTCTCCCAAGCACACACAAAATATTAGTTACATCTTGCATTTCTCTTCTCAATTTTCAAACCCATTTCTTAAGATTTATGCTTGTGTCACAGGGCAAGATTTGCCACTACATAAAACGTATGCTCAAAACTCTCTTCTAAAGTACGAAAACCAACAAAAATCCCAGTCTTGGGCAAAGGCTTTTCCAGGAGGAATGCCCGGCTACCTCCGGAAATCCTTCCAAAGCAATCTGCCGAGGCCGGAGCTCCACCGGCGGCGCTGGGGGGCCGGTACCCGCCGCGCCGCGGGGACAAAGGCGGAATGACGGTCCCGAGGACTGCGCCCGAGCCGAGCAAACACTCGAGCGTCCGCGTCCCCGCCCGCCGCCGGCAGAGGGAGAGCAGGCGCTCTCCGGGCGCACCGGCTGGGCACCCCCTAAGCGCACCGCGGGGGCGGCGGCCAGCGGCCCCCGGGAACCGCTCCGGAGTCGCGCGCGGCCGGCGCGGGGGAGGCGCCCAGCCCAGGCCGCGGAAGCGGGAGGGGTCTGGGCGCCGCGCCACGTACGGGGAGGCCGGGGGCGCCGCGGGCCGAGAGCGGGGCCGGGCCGGGCCCAGGCGGGACGCGCGCCCCCCGGAAGGGCTGGCTGCCGCCCTACCTTCTCCTCGCCGTCGTAGATGCGCACCCCGCGCTGCTGGATCACCAGGGTCTCGTTGATCTCCAGGAGGCCGCTGGTCCACACGAAGCGGTCCATGGCCGCCGCCAGGCCGGCCTCCGCCGCTCGCCAGGGCTGGCGCTCCGGGGCCGCGCCGGGCAGCCTGCGGCGCCCCCTGGCGGCGGGCGGGAGAGGGGACGGGAGCGAGCGGGGTGCGGCCTGGCTCCGAGGGGCGTGCGAGGAGCGCCCCCTGGCGGTCATCCCCCGAAGGCCATCCGGAGCCTGGTCTGGGCGTCCAGCCTGCTCTCCTCCCGAGGGAGCTCGCATTGCAGCTGGGCTTCGTGGTGGTGCTTCAAGTCTGCTATTTGTGGGAGTGTTCTTATCAGTGCCCTGCATGTTGCCATGTTCATTAAGGCTGTAAATAATAAGGTTGTTTTCTCAAATCGTTCTGATATATCCGCGATCATATCTGTCTTCCTCTTTTTTCAATCACCTCCATTTAGACATTTCCAATATTAAGGAAGACCTCATAAATTTACTAGAGAAACTTTCGATACAGAGCTCTGCCATAATTCACCTATTGGCAAAACTTATCCGTGGCTCTGCCCATTTATTTTTAAAGAGAGAGGCAGTGAGAGAGAATCACTTTTATTTAGTTTTTCATGTGGCTTTCGTTGCTCCAACACTTTGTTGTATACGTGGTGCTGGGGTTGGAACTTGCTTGCCAGGCAAGCACTGTAACCACTGAGGCACCGCTCCAACCCCGGCCCATTTTATTTATACATTTTGCATCATAAATGGACCTCATATTTTTTTTTGACCTTCCACAACTGGTATGTGTTTCTCTTTGGGATTATTTTCATATAATTTATTACATATTTGGGGATTATTTAACCAGAATGGTGTGCAACCAGGAAATTGATCTTTTCCCAGGTCAGGTAGCCGTGCTACATTGGATATTATTGCTTTCACTAATTTTGGCTACTTGAATATTTTAGTTTCTATTTCTTATTTGCTGATGAGGCCATTTCTTGACAAACTTTTTGGGGGTTCTGGGGTTTGAACCCAGGGGTACTTTACCACTGAACTACATCCCCAGCACTATTTTTGTTTGGTTGGTTGGTTGGTTGAAACAGGGTCTAAGTTGCTGAGGGTGTCACTAAGTTGCTGACGCTGTCCTTGAAATTCTGATCCTCCTGCCTCAGCCTCCTGAGCCGCTGGGATTATAAGTGTGTACCACCATGTCCTGCTGCAATAACTTTTTTATTTTTTTTTATTTTTTTTTTTTTAAAGAAAGAGGGACAGTGAGAGAGAGAAAGAGAGAAACAACTTTATTTAGTTTTTCACATGGCCTTAGTTGCTCCAACACTCAGTTGTGTATGTGGTGCTGGGGTTTGAACCCGGGTCCTCAAGCTTACAAGGCAAGCTCCGAAACCGCTGAGCCACCGCTCCAGCCCCTGCAATAACTTTTTTAATCAAAAGAAAATCACAGGCTGGAGAGGTGGCTCAGAGGAACTTATCTGTCATGTGGGAGGATCCAGATTCGAACCCCAGCACCACATATACAACTACATGACAGGAAAACAAAAATCAGATGAAAAAAATAAATAAAATTGACACTCTTTCTCTTAAAAAGCATTGTAATATGTGAAAGTTGTATAGTATCCATTAAAGAGCACAGGATATTAATTTAGACCAAATTAATACAAGTCAAGAGAAGAGACCCAAAAAAAGAAACCAAGAAATCACCAGTGAGGTAGCAAGACATAGAGGTGTGTGGTGTCCAGGAAGACAAGCAAAGAAGAGCAAAGATACAGTACCACCGAGACTGAGAACTGACTGCTGCTTTTAGCCACGTGGAGGTATTAGCGACCTTAACAACAGTATATCCAAAGGAATAGGGGAAGAAAAAGTCTTCTTGGAGGGGTTTCTAAAAAAGAAAAAGAGGAGATGACTTGTAGATTAGGAGTAGAGACAACTTATTTGAGTAGTCATGCTGCAAAGGAGAGCAAAGAAATACTTGGTGATAGACAGGAAGTTGAGAGGGAGTTTGATTTGTTTGCTTGCTTTTAAGATGGGAGAAATGTTTAGATGCTGCTGAAAATGATCAAGATAAAAAAAATTGATGAGATATGAGAGAAGGGAGTCTTGCTTGTCCTTGAGTAAGGAAAGGAGGATTAGGTCAGAAATTTTTCATCTAGTGAAGGAAGACAGATAATGGGGGTGCCACAGAGGAGAGGTGAGTAGATGCAAAAATTCCCTGGATTGTTTCAGTTACTCAGAGGAGGAAATAGGGCTATAAGAGATCCGAATGCTCTAAGGAAGGTAGAACTGCTGTGGTCGCATGAGGTCCCTGCCAAACATGTCAGGTGAAACCAGGGTGGGTTTCTGAAGCCTCACTCAGTGCAACACTGAAGGAAAGAGAAAGAGGTAGATTTAATTAGACATGGTTTTACCAAGGGATGGTTTGAGAGAGGGGGCCAGGGAAGGGTATGAGCAGCCTACTACATCACTTCCTTCTCTCTTAGTTGCCGGTTCTTGCTGCTTGGAACCTTTAAGTTTTTCTCATCATCCTCGAGATTCAGAAATTTAGACAGGTGCAAGATACCAGGTGTGTATGCTTTCTCGTTGTTCTGCCTGAGAGTTGGTGAGGCTTTTCAATTTGAAGACTCAACTTAGTTTTCTCTCTTCAAAAAGTGTTCCTCTATTGTTTGATGACTACCTCTGGTCTAAAAGTTCTGCTCCTTGAAACTCCTGGTGATTTGTGCATTAATAAGCCTATCGGATTTATCTATCTCTCATTGACCCTTTCCTGTTCCCTCATCATGCTCATTTTTATTTTTATTTTATTTTTTTAATTGATTTTTTTTAAAGAGAGAGGGACAGTGAGAGAGACAGAAAGAGAGAAACAACTTTATTTAGTTTTTCACATGGCCTTTGTTGCTCCAACACTTAGTTGTGTACATGGTGCTGGGGTTTGAACTCGGGTCCTTCTGCTTGCCAGGCAAGCGCCCAAACCACTAAGCCACTGCTCCAGCCCTATTTTTTATTTTTTAATGCTACTGGGGATTTAACCCAGGGGCTCTCTACCCATGAGCTACACCCCCAACGCTGCAGTACCACCTCAACCCCCCCCCTTTTTTTTTTAAAGAGAGAGGGACAGTGAGAGAGACAGAATCAGTTTTATTTAGTTTTTATGTGGCCTTTGCAGCTCCAAGACTTTGTTGTGTACGTGGTGCTGGGATTGAACCTGCATCGTTGTGCATGCCGGGCAAGTGCTGTTAGCTGCTGAGCCACCACTCCAGCCCTCAACCCCCTGATTTTTGAGACAGGTTCTCTCTAGGTTACTTAGATGGCCTCAAAATGGCAATCCCCTTACTCCACCACCCCAGTCGCTGGGATTATAGGCAAGTGCCACTGTGCCTGGCTTCTTGTTTTATTTTGTTTTTCAAACAGTGACCATTTGCTTTTCTTATTCTACTACTGAATTTAATGGGAATTTTCTTAATCAAATGTCCTAATTATGTCTATTTAAGGGTTCGCATTCCATGTTTAGTAATGTTTTCTTCTATTACATCCCTGAGTTCTGCACTCCACAGCAGTCCCTTATTCTAGTCCACCTTCAGTAAGCCACTGTACCCTTAAGTGTCTTATCAGGGCTTTTGCCTCTATTAGTGTCTGTGAGATCCAGCAGTACCTATGCAGGTCAGTCTATTAGGATCTCACATTGCAAGGACTAATGGATTTTTTTTCTTAGAGGACTAGAAGCAAATAGGTCAGTAAATTGAGAATCTCTCTTCTAAGTTATAGTAAGAGAGGTCCCTCCATTCTCAGTCTACTCACCAGTTCAACAAATATTTAGGAAATATTTATTGAACACATGTTATGTGTTAGGCACTGTTCTATGCATTTCATCTCTTCTCCAATGCTGCTGGCAAGTTTCTCCCAAATTGGGCAGGTATGGGACTAGGGTAAGGGGATTGAAGCATGTCCTCCAGGTGCAGATTTTAAAATTGGGTCAAAAACAAAAAACAAATAAACAAAAAATCCTTAGAATGATACTAAACTTTATCTCTCACCCTGCACAAAAGTCAATGCAAAATGAATCAACTACCTATGAATTAGATGAGAAACTATGCAACTTCTAGAAGAAAATGTGGGATTAAACTCCAACATATAGGCACAATAGGATTCCTAAAGCTCAGGAAATAATGCCAAGAGTTCATAAATGGGATGGTGTCAAATTAAAAAGCTTCTGCACAGCAAAGGAAATGATTAAGAATGTTAAGGAAGGGACTGGAGCGGTTGCTCGGTGGGTACAGCGCTTGCCTGGCATGCACAAGTGCACGGGTTCAAACCCCAGCACCCACGTACACAACTGAGTGTCGGAGCAACGAAAGCCTTGTGAAAAACTCAATAAATTTGATTCTCTCTGTCTCTGTATCTCCTCTCTCTCTCTCACTGTCCTTCTCTCTTTAAAAAAAAAAAAGTTTGTGAAGGAAGAACCTACAGAATGGGAGAAAAAATTGCTAGCTACTCTCTGACAGAGGATTAATATCCGCAATGTATAAAGAACTAAAAAAAAAAACCCAAAAACAGAAAACCAAATAACCCAGTTAATAAATGGACAAATAAAATAAGCAGATGCTTCGCAAAAGAAGAAATACAAATGACCAACAAATCTATGAAAAAATGTTTGACATCATTAGCAATTAGGAAAATGAAAATCAAAACTACTCTGAGACTTCATTCCACACCAGTTAGAGTGGCAGCTATCAAGAATATAAGCAATAATGAATGCTGGAGAGGATGTGAAGAAAAAGGAACACTTTTAGGCTGTTAGTGGGATTGTAAATTAGTACAACCACTTTGGAAATCAGTATGGAAGTTCTTCAAAAGACTAGGAATAGAACCACCATGTGACCCAGCTATACCACTGCTCAGTATTTATCCTAAAGAATTAAAGTCGGGCTGGAGCGGTGGCTCGGCGGTTTCGGCGCTTGCCTGTCAGGCACAGGGACCCAGGTTCAAACCCCAGCACCACGTACACAACTGAGTGTTGGAGCAACTAAGGCCATGTGAAAAACTAAATAAAGTTGTTAAAAAAAAAAAAAGAATTAAAGTCATCTTACTACAGTGATACACGCTGTTTTAGTCAGATTTTTGTTTTTGTTGTTGCTGTGATCCAAGGACCTGACAGGAACAATTTTAGGAGGAAAAGTATTTCTAGGTTCACAGTTTCAGAGGTCTTAGTCCAGTTGCATTCCTTGGGGCTTTAGGTAAGGCTGAACATCATGGTGGAAGAGTGTGGTGGAGGACAGTGGCTCAAGGCACTGTCAGGAAGGAGAGAGAGAGAGAGAGAGAGAGAGAGACTCCACACCAGATACAAAATATATAACCAAAGGTACACACCCCCAATGACCCCCTCCTCCAGCCACACACCCTACCTGCTTCTGGTTGCCAGTTAATCCCTACCAGGGGATTAACTCACTGATTGGGTTGAGGATTTCACAGTCCAATCAATCATTTCACTTCAGCCTTTGTATTGTCTCACGTATTGAGCGTTTGGGGGACACCTTTCATGCAAACCATAACACAGGCATACTCCTGTTTATAGCAGCACAATTCACATTAGCCAAAATATGGAACGAGCCTAGGTGTCCATCAATGGATCAAGAATAAAGCAAATGTGGTATATATACACACATTGGAATTCTATTCAACCATAAAGAAGAATGAAATTATGTCATTTGCAGGAAAATGGATGGAACTTGAGAACATTATATAACCAAAATAAAACAAACTCAGAAGGTCAAGGGTCATATGTTCTTTCTCATATGTGAAGCTAGAGAGGAAAAAGCCTAGAAAGGTGTGTATGGAGAGGGATGTCTCATGAAAATCAAAGGGAGGGAAG